>CABHPQ010001181.1:5474-63191 GCA_902168405.1 Peromyscus aztecus
GTGTGTGTGTGTGTGTGTGTGTGTGTGTGTGTGTGTGTGTTTGTGTGTGTGTGTGTAGAAGTACTACAACAACTGTGACTGCCATGGTCCAAAAGACCAGATACCATTCACTTATTCATTTAAACCTTGGCTGAGCCTTATTAGCAAGAACAAGGGGAAGACAACAGTGTCCACCTCAGAGGTTTGTGAGAACCAACTGAGTAACAGACCTGAACTCTTTAGCATCATGATGGGTAAGATGTTGAGGTCACCTCCCTTTCCCAGTTATTCACATAGAGTTGCCTGCCTGGCACTACGGTTTGAATCAGTCATTCTTTCTCCTTTCATCCTCCATCACAGCTTGCTCAAAGCTCTTCTCAAACTGTCTCTGGGCTGTGTAGCTCTTAATTCCTTCAGGCCTCTGCAGTGGTTCCTGTTTTGTCCATTGCCTTTAATGGAATGTCTTCCAATAGCCTTGATGCTTACCTCTACAGATCCCTCCTGAAGGCATTAGGGAACAGAGGCAAATTAGTTATGTGAACAAGGCCAGATAAAATGGCAGAGCACTAACAGTCTATGAAGGTGTTGTAGAAGAAGGTGAATGAAATCACCTCTAAGAAAGATGTCAAATATCAGGTGACCCAAATGATACTTTCTCATGGGAATACAAGGATAGATGGTCACTTTTCTCAAAGTTCTCTGCTAAGAACTAAAAATAGCTACCATTCATTGGGCATTTGATATTCCCATGTGTTCTAAGAACTTCAAATGTACAGTCTCACTTAATACCAAGCAACCCTAAGCAATACTGTCACCACATTCCTAAAGATAAGCAGACCGAGGCTTATGGGGGTCACGTCACAGTACAGTATTCTCAGAGGCAAGTAAACGTCTACAGAAGTCATGACCTTAGCCAAGTGCCACTGCCTCCGCACCATCACAGTTTCCTTTCCAATTCCACTGCACCTCGTAGGCTCCTTTTACACGGGAATTCTCACCCCGTCATCACAACCTCATCCCATTCCCATTCATTTCCAGGTATAAGTCATCCTTGTTCCCTGGCAACATGGAGACCCTGACAATCCTCAATGATTCTCCAATGGTGGTGGAGGCATACTTCTGTTTTCAGAATGATGTGAAAGCAAGCACCTACTTTCTAGAGCCTGTCAACATGATTCTGAAACCCAACGAAAAGCAGGTACAGTCAGAGGGGGAAAGTCCCTGGGGGGAGGCTTTCTTGGGAAAGTCAAGACCTGACATCCTCAGTGTAAATGGACTTTGTTTCGACTCTTCCATCAGACACTAAATGTATGGGCCTACCCTACTGCAGTCGGTGTCTTTGAAGACAGCATTGTCTGCTGCATCAAGGAGAACCCAGAGCCAGCTATCTTTAAGTTACACTGTCAAGGAATCCGTCCAGAAATTGAGGTGGAGCCCAGGCAAATACATTTTGACCGGCTCTTGCTTCACAGGTAAGAGTTCTGGATGACTCAGGGAGAGGAAGGCAATTTCAAGAACATTTGGCTCTAAGGTAATCAACTCCCCTTGAGTTACTCTGGTCTTTGGGGGTTGACGTTGTTTGTTTGTTTCTTGGGTTTGTGTGTGTGTCACTAGAAACTGAACTCCAACTCTGAGCCTTGTGCGTGCTAGGCAAGTGACTCTCTTGTCACTGAGCTCCACCCCCTCCCCAGCCCTTATTTGGTCTTTTAATTAAAGCAAGAAAAATCAAATGTTCTCTATTTATCTATGTATTTGAATTTTCATAGGCTTCCTTTCTGAATTTCTATCTGATGTCATTTTTCCTCACAATTCCTTTAGAAGTATTTTTAATGCAGAAATGGTAACAGCCACCAAAATAATAATAATTATGCACCACTGCTAAAGGCTGGATCACCAAATCAGACCACTTACAAACAAGGGGCATCAACCTTTATTAGTATCCTGGTTAGTTCTTTGTCAGCTTGATCCAAGCTAGGGTCATTTGGGAAGAGGGAACCTCAATTGAGAAAATGCCTACATCTCATTGACCTGTAGACAAGTCTGGGGGGCATTTTCTTGATTGATGATTGATGTGGGAGGGCCCAGCCCACTGTGGGCAGTGCCACCTGGGCAGATGGTCCTGCATTCTGTAAGAAAAAAGCCTGAGCAAGCCCTGAGGAGCAAACCAGGCAGCAGCATTCCGCTATGGCCTCTGCTTCAGTTCTTGACTCCAGGTTCCCGCCCTGACTTCTCTCAAAGATGGATGATAACCTGGGAATTACAAGATGAAATAATCCTTTCCTTTCCGGGTTGCTTTTGGTCACAGTGTTTACCACAGAAATAGAAAGCAAACTAGAACATCTATTTATCTCAAAGATGAAAGCAATCAAAACACAGAGAAAGAAAGATGTCTGAGGCATCTTTTATGATCAGTCACTTCTGCTCACACCAGTCTTACACTTTCTGGCCCAGATTAATAACTCAGCCTCAGGTGGGCAGTAGTGGTGCATGCCTTTAATCCCAACGCTCGGGAGGCAGAGGCAGACAGATCTCTGAGTTCAAGGCCAGCCTGGTCTACAGAGAAAATTCCAGGACTGTGGTGATATTGTGTCCTCCAATATATTGTGCAACTTAATAAACTTATCTGGGGTCAGAGAACAGAACAGCCACTAGATAGACATAGAAGCCAGAAAATAGTGGCACACACACCTTTAATCCTAGCCTTCTGGAGGCAAAGATTCATCCGATCTCTGAGTTCAAAGCCACACTGGAAACAGCCAGGCATGGTGACACACACCTTTCATTCCAGGAAGTGATGGCAGGAAGCAGAAAGGTATAAAAGGTGTGAAAACCAGGAACTAGAGCCTGGTTAACCTTTTAGGCTTTTAGCAGCAGTTCAGCTGAGATCCATTCGGATGAGGACTCAGAGGCTTCCAGTTTGAGGAAACAAGATCAGCTGAGGAATTGGCGAGGTGAGATTGGATGTAGCTTGTTCTGTCTCTCTGATTTTTTCAGTGTTTACCCCAATACCTGGCTCTGGGTTTGTTTTTATTAATAAGACCTTTTAAGATTCATGCTACACATGACAGTCAGAAAAACTCTGTCTTGGGGAAGAAAAAAAAAAACTACCTCAACCTCTAAGAAAGTGTTTTTGATAACTTCAGTCAACAGGAAAAAAATGGTTTGGGAATATACATAATTTTACATGTCAAGTGTTCACCTACCTGCAGGGACTCCATTGCCATATATTCAGGGTCTGAGTTTATTTATATAAGTAATCCTAAATTAGGGACATTGCCAACATTCCAAACATAGGGTCCATTTTCTTATATTATTATATCGATAGTCTGTTTACCATCACATCTGACTGACATCAGGTTTGCAGGAAGATTAGACCAAGTTACCTGCCCTTATTCATTCCTCAGAATCATTTCTCAGAATTTGTAGAAAAACGGATCACAAGACAGATCCATTCCTCACAGCAGCGTGACTAAAAGCCATTAAAAGAAATAATATAGTATACTGAAAAATGGTTTGAGTAAATCAAAAAATACAGGAATGAGAACAGTAAAAGCAGAAGGAATGAAAATACTCAACAGGACAGGTTTTAAGACATTAAAAGGGGGAAATATAATCATCAATAAGTGCGTGTGTCTAGTAGCTGAGCTTCCAGATACATGAAGCAAGAACCAATAGAACTAAGGCAATGAATAGATAAGTCTGTGGTCATGGTTGGAAATATATTGATAACCTTTTCTGAAAGACTAAGAAAATAACTAGTCAAAACATCAGCATGGATGATCTGAACACAACTATTAACTACTTTAACCTAATTAAATGTATTTTGACTCAATTTTTTATCGCTTAAGAATTTCATATATGTATATCACCTGTTTTGAACAAATCCACCCCCTATTTCCTCCACTCCAATTCTTTCCCATCCTCACCACCACTTTTCCATCCCAACTTGATGTTCTCTGAGTCCAGTCAGGGCTAATCATCTGTATATGGGTGTATGAGCATCTGTGGAGTATGGGTAGCCTTCCAGTAACTACCTTCCTGGAAAAAAACAACTGACTTTATTTTCCCCAGAAGCCATCAGTTGCCGATAGATTCTTAGCTAAGGGACCTCATGAGCTTCGACTTAGGACTTCATGAGCTCCCTCCCCGATCCATTCTGGAATTTTGACTGGCTTAATCTTGTGCAGCTTTTGTGTGTGGGTTCACAGCATCTATAAGTTCATGTATGCAATAACACTATTATGTCCAGCCAATACTGTACTGATATTTCACTACAGATATCTACTTCTTCTTGTTCTTATAATCTTTCTACCCACTCTCCTGAGATTAAAGCCTCAGCTTTGTAGGGAACAGTGCGCTATAGATGTCACATTTATAGCTCAGCAGTCTACAGTCTCTTATTCTCTACATATTGACCAGTTGTGGGTCTCTATTAATTGCCATCTGCTACAAAAATAATCTTCTCTGATGACAGCTAAGAGGTGCACTCATCTGTAGGAATAAGGATAAGAGCGTAGGGGACAGTTTGCTATTTCAGCTTAACAGAATAATTGTATTAGATTCTCTTCCAAGGCCTATGACCTAACCAGCCAAGGAGTTCTGTCCAGTTAACAGTATCACACATTATTTCTGTCTTGTGAAACTGGCCTTAAGTCAAAACAGGAAGTGATTGATTACTCCCATGACATTTTTACCACTGGTGTATCAGCAGGCATATCTTGCCAGACTAGTCAGAACTGCATCTCAAAGAACTCAAAGATAGTTGAAAATACTGTGTTTTGTGTAGGATCTTCCATTACTATGAAAGCTAGTCAGTAGTGATGAAGCTTCCAAGTCAGTACCAGCTTGATTTCTCCATGTTCTATGACTCAGGTATGCAATGTCCTCAGTCCATCCGGTTCTGGAGAGTAACCAAGAGCAATTGCAATAGCATGTAATTTTTGAGGCTGTCTATGGGACCCCATTGACCAACAACTTTAAAAGAGGTGGCCTATACCTGGCACTGATAGCCTGTAGTATCTAGGAAAGACATTACCCTGCTCCATGATAAGGTAACTCCATTTAAATTCATCTTATATATGTGTATGTATATTTTTAGGAAGCTTCTATAGTAGTAGGGTTTCCATGTGACTTTTCAAAGGTCTTTGGTGTTAGTAATCCATGCTCCCTCCTCTCATATGTTGATGCTAGCTTTTAATATTTAGATATGTGTTTAAATTGGAGTACCCATAAAAGCCAGGAAACTAGTAAGGGGTCAGACAGAAGGTTTCAAGGTTAATTTGACTAAATATTTATCAATCTTGTTAATCTTTTCCAATAACCAACTCTACTTTCATTGATCATTTCTATTTCTATTTCTGATTTTTATCATCTCTTCTCATCTACTATTTGGGGTAGTGTTTATTTTTTCCAAAGCTTCTATGTTCACCATTAATTTAAGACCTCTTGACTTTTTTATGTAGGCACTTAGTGCTATAAACTTTTCTCTTAAGACTGCCTTCACTGGGTCCCATAGATTTTGATATGTTGTATTTTCATTTTCATTCAGTTCTAGGAAATAATAGTTTTCTTCTTGATTTCTTCCTTGGCCCGATTGCCATTCGTTCGTGTGTTGTTTAGTTTCCATGAGTTGAGTACTTTCTGTAGTTTCCGCTGCTGTTGAGCTCCAGCTTTGTTTCATTATGCTCAGATCCAGTGCTGAATGTTATTTCAGTTTTCCTTCATTTATTGAGACTTGCTTTGCATCCTACTGTGTGGTCAGTTTTGGAGAAAGTTCCTTGGGCTTCTGAGAAGCTGTGTAATCTTTAGTGACTGGGTGGAATGTTCTGTAGATGTCTGTTAGGTCTTTCTGATTTATGATGTCATTTAACTCTAATGTTTCTGTTATTTTTGGTCCAGATGACCTATTGGTGAAAGTGGGGTATTGAAGTCACCCACAATCACTGTGTTAATATGTGGATTTTTTTTATTTCATAAAATATATTTTGATCCCTTTCCCAACTCCTCCAGATCATCCCCACATCTCTACCCATCCAATTTCATGCTCTCTCTCTCTCTCTCTCTCTCTCTCTCTCTCTCTCTCTCCCTCTCTTAAAAAAACAGTAAAAACAGCAAAAGCAAAAATTGAAACAAGGAAAAGTAAAAAAAGAAAATTAGTAAGACAAGTAAAAAAAAAAAAACAGGAAGTCCTTCTTATGTCACCCAACTAATCTGTGGCTTTAGATCTAGTAATATGACTTTTGTGAAGTTGGGTATGCCTGTGTTTGGTGCATATATGTGGTGATATTTTGTTTGTGCACTAACAAATAAAGCTTTCCTGGAGATCAGAGTATGGAGCTAGCCACTAGTTAACCACAGAAGCCAGGCAGTGGTGGCTCATACCTTTAATCCCAGCACTTGGGAGGAGAAAACAGGAAGATCAGGAGTTCAAGGCCACCCTTGGCTACACAATACTGATCCAGCCTGAAAGAGAAACAGAGCCAAACAGTGGAGGCACACACCTTTAATCCCAGCACTTGGGAGGTGGAGACAGGAAGTGATATGGCTGGGCAGAGAGAGGAATATAAGGCAGGAGGAGACAGAAGCTCGCCCCCCCCCTTTCAGGCTGAGGAGTTGGTAAGGTAAGAAGTGGCTGTGGCTGGCTCCTTGACTTCTCTAATCTTTCAGCATTTACCCCTATATCTGACTCCAGGTTTTTATTATTTAGACCAATTAGAATTTGCACTACAAATATATGTTCAGAATTGTAATAGCCTCTTGGTGGCTTCAATGAATATGAAGTGATCTTCCTTATCTTTTATTTGAAGTCTGTTTTGTCAGATATTAGAATAGCCATGCCTGCTTGTTTCTTGGTTTCTTTTTCTTTTTTTTTTTAATTTATTTATTTATTTTTTTCCACAGAGCAATTGCATTTTTAACATAGAACAATACATGTTGGTTTCGTTTTCTTAAAATACCTTTTTCTATTCTTTAACTCCAAGGTGGTGTCTATTTTTTATTGTGGGTTGTGTTTCTTGGAAGCACAAAAAGATAGATACTGTTTTCTAATCTAATCTGCTAATCTGTATCTTTTTATTAGAAAATTAGGACCACTAATATTAAGAGTTATTATTTAACCATATGTATTGATTCCTGGGTTTTTTGTTTTGTTTTGCTTTCTTAGACTTATTTTGATTAGCTGGTTTGGCATTGTTTATTTATTCCATGTGCTTATCCTTCTCTTCAGACTAAAATCTTCCTTCCAGTATCCTTTGTAGAGTTGTTTAAGTGCCTGTCAACTATGACATGCATATTCATTTCAAGCACACACGAAGCATACAGTGCAAAGCCATAAAGCAAGGCTCATTAAAGTTCAACTTAAATGGAGAAACCCTGTCTCAAAAAAAAATTTTTCAACTTAATGAAATTGTCTTGAGTATATTTTCTAACCATGGCATAATTAAATTGTAGACAGATTTCTCATTGTTGGAGGAAAGGATATTTAAGTGTATCATGTGGGCCACCAAGATGGCCCAACAGATGAAGGCCCTTACTACCAGTCCTAACAATCTGAGTTTGATCCCAAGGTCCCACATGGTAGAAAAAGAGAACAGACTCTCACAAGTTGTCCTCTGACCACCACAAATGCACAATTGCTTATGTGCACCTACACACACACACACACACACACACACACACACACACACACACACATACCCCTTTTAAGTATACCTTGTATTGAGTTGGAATTAGAGATATCAGCATAAACTCCTGGTTTTTAATATAAAGATATGTACAGAAACATACACGTGTTTCCCAGCTCTGTCACCAGGAGGGTTTGGAAACAATGATACACCAGTAGCAATGAGGACCCCATCATCCGGATCTTGGTATCTAAATATCATTCTCCAGTAAATGGCAAGGATCCTTGGTGAAAGGATTTTTCTGGTACCAAAGCAGGTAAAGTAAAGGAAGGAAGCTCCAGATGAGCAGGGAAACTTTTTGTTGTGCCATAAAGAACCTAAAGATTATGGACACATAATAGGACATAAGAATCAACTCCAATAGCCTCCCACCATCTAAATCTGAGACAATTTGAAAGTCAAAATAAAACAATGCCATAATTATAATATAATGACATATAGCAGTGATTCTCAACCTTCCTAATGCTGTGACCCTTTAATACAGTTCCTCATGTTGTGGTGACCCCCACCTATAAAATTATTTTCATTGTTACTTCATAACTGTAATTTTGCTACTGTCATGAATTATAATGTAAAAATCTGTTTTCTGATGGCTTTAGGTGACTCCTGTGAAAGGGTCATTTGACCCCAAAAGGGGTCGCAATCCACAGGTTTAGAACCACTGGTCTATAATGTATTGAATGGGAATCATAACTCTACTGTCATAAGCACATGAATAAATACATGAGAGAATGAAGTTCTGTTCTTGACAACAGAATACCAACTAAGTGTAGAAAGATTGATGGTATTAGCAAATGATTGAGGATGCTAACATTAGTGTGTGACTGTTTGGCTAAGAATTGAGCATTTATCCAGGCATGGTAATACAGCCTGTAGTCCTGGTAATTGACAGGTGGAGGCAAAAGGATCAGGAGTCCAAGGTCATCCTCAACTAAATAGTGGATTCAAGGATAGCCTGGGAAAATATAAGACCCTGTATCAATAAAATGAAATAAACAGGGTGTATTCTCAAAGTATCTCCCCAGAAAGTGCTTATTAATTAAAAAGGAAAAAAAAAAAAAAAAAAGAAAGAAAGCCAGCCGGGCGGTGGTGGCGCAACACCTTTAATCCCAGCACTCGGGAGGCAGAGCCAGGCAGATCTTTGTGAGTTCAAGGCCAGCCTGGTCTACAGAGCAAGATTCAGGAAAGGCGCAAAGCTACACAGAGATACCCTGTCTCGAAAAAAGCCAAAAAAAAAAAGCCACATCCACAATGGAGCGATCAGGTGAGCCTCACCTAACCAAGGCATCAAACATAGCATCACTAAGACCAGAACAAATAGCACTAAAGGGATCTCCTGACCCAATGCACTGGAAAGGACGCAGCCTGAAACTCATTTCCCGCCAAAAGATCTAAGCATGAAAAAGCATCAGACCACCCGTAAGCAACAGGGTAACTGGCCTGTGCTCTTCAAAACACCAGAGCCAAGAAAACTAAAGAAAGGTAAAAGACACATGACAGTTACGTGAAATACATGATTATGGGTTGATTCTTTGACTGGGAAAAATAAAGAGGGGCTGGAATAGCAATAGAACAAAGGTGGGCGTTGAACATGAACTGTGGACCGGATAATAGTCTTTATGATGGTGAAAACCCTTGGTTTAAGTGTATTCGTTCTTAGAAAATGTGTACCGAGTGATTTAAAGATTAAGGTTCGTAATTAACTGCAGTTTTGTTTCAAATGGTTCTGAAAAATGATGAGGAAGAGAGAATATGTGGCTACAATTGGATGAAGAGGGATTCGTACAACTTTTCTCTAAGTTTTAAACGGTGTTAATTGGAGATCATTTGAAATAGCTTGTTCATGAAAAAAATTAAAATCATGTAAATCTGTGCATCCCTCATGAGCTAAGCAATTTAAATAAAAACAAGGCAAGAAGAGTTAAGGAATGTTTACACAACCACCCTCAAAAGCAAAACTGTGGGGCCAAGAGTGGTGGTACACAACTATAACCCCAGCAAAGGAGGCAGAGGCAAGAGGATCTCTGTGAGTTCAAGGCCAGCCTGGTCTGCATGGTAAGTCCCAGACAGGGCTACATAATGAGACTCAGTCTCAAAAATCTATTAATAAAAGTTATTGATTTTTCTCCCTATTACATAATTTTAGTGGAAAAAAACAGAGACAGATAAACTGACATTTGAAAAATTATTTGAACTTGATCAAATTCCTTTTGGTTCCTGCAGAAGAGAATCCAAGACAGTAGTTCTCCGCAATGTCACACCCCTAATTGTGGCCTGGCGGATCACCAGCATGGAGCACCTAGGTGATGACTTCACTGTGTCCGTGATGCAGGCCAGCATCCCACCCAAGGGAGAGTTTGGGGTGCAGGTGCACTTCCAGCCCACTAAACCTGTCAACATCAAGAAGGCCATTCGGATTGAGGTGAGAAGTGACATCCCCGTAGATTTGATTATCAAATATGCATGCATGAGTACACACACACACACACACACACACACACACACACACACACACCACGGAGTTCTCTTTGTTGAATACCCACATCTGATCCCTGTGTGCTATCTCCAGCCCGTGATATCTTGCTCTGCACACAGCAAGCTCAGTAAAGGCAGTATCACTCAGAGCTGATTTCTTACTTCCAAAAACAGAATACTCAGTATGGAAAGAAAGAAAGAAAGAAAGAAAGAAAGGAAGGAAGGAAGGAAGGAAGGAAGGAAGGAAGGAAGGAAGGAGGAAGGATGAATGATTACATGAATAATGTTACCATATCTAAGTAAACATTACTCTCCTTATCTCATAGCCTAAACCCAGCCATCTGTCAAATTTTTGCTTTGGTGACCACCACCTTCACTGTCGCTCCCAACTGGCACCTGACAACCATCTCAATGCCCCACTTGTCCTGATGCAGGTCCTTTCAATCCAGTCCCCCCAGCAATCCTCACTAGTTCCGCCTCCAAGGGTATCTCCTTCCCACTGCCATCTTGGTCTGCGCTGCGGGTGCCCCCCTCATCCAGGCCGCTTGGACCTCGGCCTCTCCTGTGTTCCCCACAGGTGCCCACAGGGGTCTGTGCAGTGTTGGTCAGGTGGGGTTGCTCACCCCTCTCGGTGCACCCTGCTGTCCTCTCTCAGCAGCGAGGATTGCGCCTTGGTCTCTGCTGCATCTTGCTCCACCCTCGCCTCTAATTATCGTCTCCCATCCTCTTGTGTAAGCTCTTGCCTGCGTGAAGCCCCCGACACTACTACGCCCCTGCTGAAAATTTTTCTCTAAGCTTTGTGGGGAGTTGGCATCTGCTTGAAGATCTGCTGACATCGCTGCCTCGGTGGGCCTAACTTATGTCCCACTGACGGAATCGCCTGTGTGGGTAACCAGTCAGTATCCTCTATCCTGCAGAAACCCACTCCTTTCTCTCCGTGCCGTTCTGCTTGCTGATTGGTACATGAACTCCACCATGCAGGATCTCTCCTGATTGGTTCGTCATCTGTATTAGTTTCCTAGGACCACTGTGACAAACCACCACAAACTAGAACAGACCTTCCTCATAGTTCTGAAGACTCGCAGGGCTGCACCCCCTCTGAAGGCTCCAGGGAAGGGCCCTTCCTTGACCCGTCTGGTTTGAGGGGCCTAGGAGTGTGTGCCTCGCCTTGTGCCTGTGTGTAGTAGCATGAATCTTAAAGAGTCTTTATTAATAAAATCAAACCTGAGGCCAGTTATTGGGGTGAACACTGGAAGATCAGAGAGACAGAACAAGCCACAGCTAACCTCACCTGGCCAACTTCTCAGCTGATCTTGTTTCCTCAGACTGGAAGCCTGTGTCCTCATACCTGAATGGCTCTCACATGAACTGTGCTGCTCAAAACCTAAAGGCTTAACTAGCCAAATGCTTCTAGTTTCTGGTCCTCATGCCTTAAATACCTTTTTGCTTTCTGCCATCACTCCCTGGGATTAAAGGCGTGAGTCAACATGCTTGGCTGTATCCTTGAACACATGGATTTCTGCTTCTGGAATGCTAGGATTAAAGGCGTGTGCTACCACTGCCTAACCTCTGTTTAATATTGTGGCTGTTCTGTCTCTGACCCCAGATAAGTTTGTTAGAGTGCACAATATTTTGGGGAACACAGTACCACCATACCTGTGTCCCTCCAACCTTTGTCTATGTCATCAGAAGGCAGTCTCCTGCCTGTCTCCTGTATTCTTAGAGAGACACAGGAAGCCCTCCATACTCCGGAATTCTCCACCCACAGATCCAACCATATTGGAAAATGTGTATTGAAAGAGAAGATATAAATTCTGAGTTAATACTTGAGTTGGGGGCTGAAGAGATGTTTGGTGATTAGGAACACTTGCTGCTCTTACAGAAGAAGAGTTCAGTTCCCAGCACCTATTTTGGGTGGTTCACAATAGCCTGTAACTCCAACTCCAGATTCCAAAACCATCTTCTGGCCTCAGTGAACATCTGCACCCACATGATTATACCCACACACATACACATAATTTTAAAAATAAATTTTTTTAATCTTAAACTTAGTGGCAATTGTAAATTTCCTCTTGCACCCAAGCACAGGGAATGCAAACTAGTGGCTTTGTTTTTCAACTGGAGTCTTCAGCAAGATGGCAGAGGTCTCCACCTCTGTGTTGGATCACTCCAGATGCTCTTGCCCTGACCAATGGACTCTTTATCACCTCCTGGTTTGTGTCCAAGGTCAACAGTCAACTAGATAGAGTTAGATTGGTCTGCCAACTGGCACCAGCTCAGTGGCTCCTGGGGACAGTGAGAAAGGAGCCTCATCAGTGACAGCACCAGAATCAATGAGCTCCTAAAGGCCACAGATCTGAAGGTGACCGTGATCACACAACTAAAATGCTTTGAATTTCCAAAATAGAAACATTAAGTATGTATTTTACATGAAAAAATCTAGAGCTTTTCTACAGATTGAGTCACAAGGAATAGAATAGTTCCAGCCCATGCAGTAGGCAGAGCAAGATGACTTAAAGTGTGAGATTAGAAAAATTTGACTTCTAAGTTCTCAGAAATATTTCCCCACCATCTCTGCTGCCCCAGTTCCCCCTACATGTTACATAGTTTGGACTCCGGACACTTTGTGGGTCTTGGCTTTCACTGAAGAATTTCTTTTTCCCTGACAGGTTTTGGATGCAGACAATCTGGTTGGTGTTGTTCAGATCGAAAACATCTTGGTCTTTGCAGAATCCTATGATATTGCTTTGGACATCACCTTCCCCAAAGGTGGGCTGAGCCCTTGAAACAAGGCTGTTTGTGTAGAGAGTCCCAGGTGGAGAGACCCTAGTGTGTTGTTAGTACGGTGGTGCGGTTGATGGGGAGGAACAATTTTGTCATAGTGCCGTAAGCCTGGAGTGATATTGGCAACAGCACTACAAATTACAGTATCCTCAGTGGAGGGCAAGGGGTTGTTGTCAGTATGCAATCTCCAGGGCTCTTCTCTGAGAAACTTCGAGCAAAAGCTTCTCCTCCTGCCCACATTTTTATTCTATCGTTACCATAACAGATTGCCACAATCCTCCTGACCTAACAAAAAAACGACACCAGCTACTAACGAAACTGAGGCAGGAGGTTCTTAAGTTCAAGGCCAGCCTGGGTTACCTAATGAGAAGAACAAAGGAAAAAAGAAAAGCCCCACAATTATTATAGTCCTGAGGTCTGTCCAAAGCAGGTCTCACTAGGGGGATATCCAAGTGATGACAGAGAAGCATTCCTTCCTGAAAGATTTGAGGTCACTAGAGGCTACCCACATTCTTGAATCTTGAAAGCCAGCAATATCCAACTAGATCCTTCTTTCTCATGCTTCATCTCCCTGATTCTCCCACTCCTGCTGTGCCCCTCTACTTTTATAGGGACCTTTGTGGTTACATTGGGCCACCAAGATAATCCATGTCAGCCCATCACCAGCCTCAAGTCCACCTGCTACATCAAGTCCCCTTTGTTGTGTGTTCACAGACCCCAGGGATTAGAATAGGTGTCCTGAGACATTCTGTCTGAATGCTGCCCTGATACCTGAGTCGTGTATCTCCCCTGAGCATCTGATTCTCCATGACCCCTCCTCTCCCTGACAGGTCTCTTCCTCAGCAAGATTATTAGAGATACATGTTAGTCAGGTGCTGTTGTCTTAATATTCAGAGTCACAGGGGAGCTAATGCCCTTTTCTGGCCTCTGAGGGGTCCACCTGTATATGGTGTAAATAGAGTTAAGAACACATACCACGATGGGCATTATGGTACACATCTTTAATCCCAGCACTTGGAAGGCAAAACCAGTCAGATCTCTGTGAGTTTGAGGCCAGCCTGGTCTACAGAGTGAATTCCAGGACAGGCACCAAAACTACACAGAGAAACCCTGTCAAAATAGTAATAATAACAATAATAATTATGAAAATAATAATAATAACACACACTGCTCTTCCAGAGGACCCAAGTTTGATTCCCCATACCCATGTCAAGCAGCTCACAACTACCTGTCATTCCAGCTCCAGAAAGACCCCACATCGCTGGCCTCTGAGTTTACCTGCATACACCCCACACACAGATGCACATACATACATATAATTAAAAATAATAACTAATATAGATAAATAAAGTTCCTAGATAGTTTAGCTAACAATAGTCATGCAAGGCCAGTGACCCCTCTGGATGGAATCACAAGGGAGGTGTGTGGATGCACTAAGAGGCTTAGTGTCACAAAGGGGTGTCTCCAGCCACAGAGTTCTCAGAAGAGAAGTTCTCTATAATCATCACCAGGGATGATTTGCCATGTAAACTTGAGCGGGAAGGCCCTGCTCTGGCTCCCTTGTCCACTCACCCCTCCCCCATGTCCTGGCTTCTGCAGGAGCTGAAGGAGGTCTGGATTTTGGGACTATGAGGGTCATGGAGGAGGCCAAGCAGCCCCTTCAACTGAAGAACCGTGGGAAATATGAGATCATTTTCAGGTAATCTGAATCCCATGGGGCATGTGGCAACCATCCACATCCACTCATGACAAGAAGGGTGTGTCTGGGAATTTTGTATAAAGAAACTAGAAGTGTGACTGGAAAGATGGCTCAGCAGTTAAGGGCACTGACTTCTCTTCTGGAGGACCCAGGTTCAGTTCCCAGCACCCACATGGCAGCTCACAACCGTCTGTAACTCTGGTTCCAGAGAATCTGGTACCCTTGCAGAAATATACATGCAGGCAAAAAAAAAATCAATGAACATAAAAATAAATAAATTTTTAAAAAAGAGAGAGAGAGACCAGAAGGTGACTCAGTGAGTAAAGTACCTGCCATGCTCCTGTGAGGACCTGAGTTCAATCCCAACACCCACAGAAAAATCCAGGCGTCTGTAACACTAGCACAAGAGGGAACTCTCGGAGCTCTCTGGCCACCCAGTCTAGCAAACTTGGTGAGTTCACTAAGAGACCTTGTCTTCTAAGGGGGGGAGTAATCAAGGACCACTCCTAACATTGACCTCTAGCCTACACACACACACACACACACACACACACACACACACACACATCTGCATGCACATGTACCACAAACAAACATATACACATACAAAAAAACCAAACAAATAAAAAACCAGGACTAGGGGTATAGTTCACTTGGTAAAGTTTTGCTTGTCTAGCATGCACAAGGCCTTGAGTTTGATCTCCAGCACCATGTAAACAGAGTGTAGTAGCACATACCTCAGCAGGTAGAGGCAGAAGGACCACAAGTTCAAAGTCATCTACCTGTCTTTAAAAAAAAAAAATGGTGGATAACAGTTCAGGAATGACCCCTGGTGTTTGCCAACCATACCTATACACATATATATGTGCCCACACATACAAGAACATACACTTGCACAGTGGATTTTGCTTGGTAAGATAACTACATGGATAACTAGAGACAGGCAGACAGGCCCTCAACAGTTCACACTGCCCTCTCTGGCATCATGGGTTCCCTGGATAATGGTTTAAACCGATTCTTTGCTCTTGTCTTCCAGCTTCTCTGTGGACTCCTTAGGGATTTTGCCAACAAATTTAAACTCCATGATCTCAATCCAACCCAAAAGGGGTTCACTGACCTCAGCAGATAAGCCCACAAACATCCAGGTGTACTTCCGTGCCAAAAAGGAAGTGAAGATTGAATGCCAGCCTATTCTGCGCTGCCAGGTGAGAGCCCAGAGGAACAGGCTCACTGTCCAGACTGTAAGCATTCTGATGAGAAGAGGGGAAGGGAGGGTCGCCTGGGTGGCAGCCGAAGAAGCTACACCAGAGTTCAGTCCCAACTAACGGGGACAGGTAAGTCAGGACAGGTGTGAAAAGTCACCAGAAATATAGGTAATATATTCAAATACATTTATTAATATTATATTAGTAATATATTATATTTAAAATGTGTGTTTTATATATTATATACATACGGGAGGCCACACAAGCCGCCACCTCTAACTGAGGACCTATTGACAGTTGATTGGTGCCAGGGAGGGAAAGTCAGTTCTCTTTAAGGTTTGATGTCTGGTATGTTGACCATTCTCCAGTGGATAGTCCCATGTCTTTGTGGATAGCACTGACTGAATCAAAGGGTTATTGAAAACAGAGAACATGAAGTTGGGAAGTGGATGTGGGAGTCAGGGTCTGGGAGGAGTTGGAGGAGGAAGTGGTAGATGAATGTGGTTGAAGTAAATTGTAGGCATGTAAGACATTCTCAAAAAAATAAATTTAAAAGGTTTTTTTTATTTCATGATGTTCTAAGTAAGCTTATAATTTTATGTTAGGGCAAATTCATAACTCTCCTTGGCTGCATGTGGCCTATGGACCAAAGGTCAGACACACCTCAGGGAGGGTTATCAGTCATGAAAGCAAGCAAGAAGACACTTTTGGAATGGGAATTCTATTGCTGTATCACTGACTAACATCTTCCCTTCTTCCTTCTCTAGATTATTGAGCCCAATCTCCCAGAAAGTGAAATCATTGCCAGCATCCCAATTAAGTTTTCTGTGAATGCAGTGTACTCCAAATTCATCATCAGCCCCTCCTCTGTCATCAACTTTGGGGCTTTGATCTGCGGTACCAGGAAAACCACCACCTTCACCATAGAAAACCAAGGCATAATCGACTTCAGATATGCCCTCTACAGGCTGACAGGGGAGAGTCCGATTCATCAAAAGAAGGCGTAAGAAGTCATTGGCTTGGTGCTTTGTACCCTTCAAAGAGCTGTGACATACTTTACCTAACTAAATTCACCCATTCCCCTTGCATGACGGAAGACGCTCAGGTTTAGAACTGTCTCATGAAAGATTATGCGGGAAATCACTAGTAGGGGTTGGTTCTGAACCACATCTTCTGATCAGATTTCATGCATTTTCTAGCTGCCATCAAACAAAGGATAAGTTTTAGTTGAGCAAATGTAAAGTCTTCTGGATGGATGTGATGGTGCATACCTCTGTCCCAGGACTCAGAAAGTGGAGGCAGAAAAGCACACGATTCTGTGTCATCCTTGGCTTCCTAGCAAGTTCTAGGCCAGCCTGGGCTACTTGAGACTCTTTCTCATGGATGGATAGATGGATGGATGGATGGATGGATGGATGGATGGATGGATGGATGGATGGATGGTGAAAGAAGAAGGAGAAAGTGAGGAAGTAGAAAGGGAGGAGCAAAGTCTTCCATGGAAAGATACTGGATTTTATGTGCTGTCCTGGTGTTTCTGGTATGCTAAAAGACTGGTAAGCCATTGCCCTCTCTGTCATCCTACAGGATATTGTGGGAAGATTAGAGACAGAAAAAAAATTAAATCAAAAGAAGGCTTAACTATGCCTTCACTGTGGGGGAGTGGCGAAGGGTGCCCTGGAAATGCAGGCGAGAGAAATCAGAATGGTGCCTTCACCCAGCAAGCACCACCCCTACCTTTGCCCTGTGATGACCCCTGGTCGTCACAGCTGCCTCCATAGTTCCAATGACAACACTCTCTTCTTCAACATGTGTCTCTCACTAGGAGACCCAAAAAACCACAGCTCTTTTGGGTGCTCTTGGCTCCAACCATTCTGTTGTTTTGCTTAGAAGTAAGTTTGAAAGGTGGCTCTGGCCAGTTCCCAAGCTGCAGCTCCCTTGCTTTCTTACTTTCTGATCTTTCACAAACAGACCTACTCCTCTTGCTGCCTTTGGTACTTTTGGATTTTCTTCAACTCGAATTTTTCTATACTGGCAAAGTTTGAACATATTAAGAAATTTGGGGTTAAATTGCCTAAAATTTCTTTCTTCGATTTTAGTTTCAACCTCCTCACAATTTCTTTTGTAGTGATTTAGTAGTGCTTCTAGTAACTATAATTTATATTTTGATTTAAGTTATTTTTATTTGGGGGTTGGAAAGATGGCTCAGTAGTTAAGAGCACTTGCTGTTCCTGCAGAGGTCCTAGGTTCAGTTCCCAGCCCACCCTTTTGTTGTTGTGGTTTTAAGACAGGGTCTTACTAAGTTGTCCACGTTGACCTAGAACTTGCTTGTAGCCCAAGCAAGCTTCCAGTGTGCAAACCTCCTGTTTCAGCTTCCCCCGGGTATCTGGAATTAGCAGACCCGCCCCAGGCCTGGTGTGTGTTCATCTGCTTATTAGTGTACGTTTTGTTGTGGTTGTTCCCGACACCAGCCAGCTTTCCATCACTGTAACGAAAGAACTCAGACAATAAATTTACAAAGAGAAAAGGTTGTTCGTGCTCCTGGCTTTAGAAATGCAGACCATGATCAGTTGGGTGTGAAGCTAGGCAGGACTTCGTGGCTAGTACATACAGCCGAGAAAAACTCTTCCTCTCAGACCAGGAAGTAAAAGAGAGAGGGAGAAGAAGGGAGTAGGGTCCTTTAATCCCCGTCGAGGGACTATCAGTGAGTTAAGGACCTCCTGATATCGTTATCCTGGGGATCATCGCTTGAAGTAATTTTCAAAATCCTTATGATTTGTATTCCACGAGTATAATTACCCATGTCACTTCCTTATAATTGTTCAATGAATTTGGTCAGTGAGTACAAGGTTACAGTGCCACTCCAATACCTTCCTGGACAAAGGAAAGCCCTCTCCTGCCCCCAGAACCCAGAAGGGACCTCAGACAGGCAGGTAGTGTCTCCTATCCCCAGAACCCAGAAGGGGCCTCAGACAGGCAGGTAGTGTCTCCCATCCCCAGAGCCCAGAAGGGACCTCAGACAGGCAGGTAGTGTCTCCTATCCCCAGAGCCCAGAAGGGGCCTCAGACAGGCAGGTAGTGTCTCCTATCCCCAGCAAAACCTGAGGCTGTATCCTTGCTTCTCTGACCAGAGCCAGCCACGGAAGACACACAAGAACCCGAGAGAGCGAGAGCTTCTTCAAGCCTGGAGCTACTAAAGCAACCAAGTTCTCGGACATAGTCCAGAAAGACGTGAACATAGCAAACCAGGTGAGTGCCCCTCCTTTCTCACAGGAAGACAGCAAGGACACCTTCCAGTGAGCTCTTGCCACCAAACACTTCTCTAACAGTTTCCTAAATGTTGTGTATGTGTGTGAATTTTGTGCACATGAGTGCAGGTGCTGATGAAGCCAGAAGAGGGTGTCAGATCCCTGGAGTTACAGTTGGGGTTTTATTGATGTGATGAGACACCATGACCATAGCAACTCTTATAAAAGAAAACATTTAACTGGAGAGGGTGAGAGTGGGGTTAAGTGAGAAAAGTACATCTCCGATGGGAAGAATTGCAGTTGATGAAACTTGTCCCACACCACTACCTAGATCCTGTGGACTCCAAGTATGCATAAATGCATAACAGGGGCATTGAACAAGACATCAGAAGTCAGATCGCCTGTCTTGGGCAGCTTTGTGAAACTGAACAAGAGTAGAGACAAGCTAAGAACCAGGAGTGCTTGCTATCTGTGTGGTAGACTGCTCTGCAGTCATTCCCTGTGATGGGGAGTACTGTGCCTTGATTGTCAGCCCCAGGGTAGGATTACAAGCACCTCCCAACATCATGCACTGGCATCACACCTGGCAGGGGTATCCTAACACCTTCACCAGCTCCTGCTGAGGTTCCACGATCTAGCAGGAGATCCAGCTGCCAGAGTATGGGCCCAGTGAGACAGGACACTCACAGCCCAAGTCATACAAAGCATCACTCACACAGCAAAGAAGCAACAGCTGACATATCTAGGGCCTTATCCTCTAGGATTCAAGAAGTTGCCCAAGGTAGTGGAGTCTTGCATGCACTTGGCCACCTCACACTGCAGTCCCCAAACTCATTCTGCTCCGGGTTTCAGACCCCTGAAGATATTTGGGTCTCTGAGCTAAAACACTACAGAATATCTAGAAATGTGAGGACAGATACTGGGCTACCCAAGACAATCTTTCTTTCATGGGACATTGTATTTCAAGTACATGCTACAGATATCTTGAGAAATACAAGTAGGAGGGGGAGGACTGGGGTCTGTAGGGATACGTGAGGCCTTCTCTATAATGACGTTCCTTTTAGCACTAATTCTTCACTATGTGCTACAGTATGCACTCATGGGTGTCCTCTCATTTAACCCTCCAGTGATCCATTGTGCAAAGGACATTTATAGATACACAAACTGAGACTCAGAGAAGTCATTTTTTTCCCAAGGTCAAACCATACATACTGGGGATTGAGTTCAAACCTCAGATTGTCTGTCATAGTTGCTGTTCTGTTGCTATGAAAAGACACCATGACCAAGACAGCTTATAAAAGAAAACATTTAATTGGGGAGTTGCTTACAGTTTCAGAGGATGAGTCCATGACCATCATGGCAGGAAGCATGGTGGCAGACAGGCGGTCATGGCACTGGAGCAGGAGCTGAGAGCTTACATCCTGATCCGAAGGCCAGAGGCAGAGTGAGGCTGGGCCTGGCAGGGGCTTCTGAAACCACAAAGCCCACCCCCCAGTGACACACCTCCTCCAACAAGGCCACACCGCCTAATCCCCTCCCAAAACAGTATCTCATTCAAAACCCATCATCTCTACTGCTATTCCATTCTGCACCCCACCCCACCCCTGCTGCTTTGAGATTTCCCCCATGCAGGTAAGTATTATATAATGTAGACATGGTCTGTTTCCTTGAGCCCCTGGTTCTGTCATGACTGACCAGAAGGAGTGCATAGAAAGGAATCATCATGAACACCCAGGGCCTCTGCCCCTCCAAGCAAAGTCTCAGCCTCAGTTACCCACTCTGCTTCCTTCCGCCCTGCCCTTCCCGCCTTTGTCCTGCAGGCCCGCTTCTCCCATGGCATGTTCACTGTTTACCCAGGATTTGGCTCTATCCCTTCTGGAGGACAGCAGGTCATCACTGTGGAGTGTGTGGCTGACCCTGTGGGGAGGTGTGAAGAGTTTCTGGCCATCGATATCTCTGACCGAGACACTAGAGAAAATCCTGCTGGCATTCCTTACACTCTCCTTGCTGAAGCATGTCTGCCAGGTACTGCAACTTGGATTGGACAACACTCCTAAAAGAATGGCACTTGCCAGCCCCTCCCTCTCCAGGAAAATCCCTCTAGAGATGTCCAGCAGTCAAGGCTGGGCTGCTTCCTCTGAAAACTTAGAACCTCTTCCGGGGTCTTCGGCCGTATTTGTCGTTAAAGCTTTAGCATGTATAGAAGAGACTCTGCTTCTCCAGATCCTTAGCCTCTCTAGGTCTGTTCCTGGATTCCCAGATGAGTAGTGCTCTCTGAGAAATTAGCTGGCATGGGATGTGGCCCAGGACTGAGGGGCAGACCTCAGGCCATTTCTTGTGGACATATTCAGAGAGCAATGCCCAGTAACTGAGTGTGCTGATCGTTTAACCCAGCAAGGGCTCAGGTAAAGCTTTGGCTCTAAGCCCCCTAGAGCCTCAAACCAAAATAAGCCAACTCCCTCCTCCCTCTTAAGTCCACCCAAGACCTTGGTTCCCACCATTCCTTGCCAATGGAAGGAAAGGGCTAATTGAGATGTATCAATCAGAATGGACAAAAGAGGAAGCCAATAGACTTTGTCCCATCACTTACATCCCAGTGTGTGGATGTCCCATCTGTCCTCCATGACTCTCACTTTTTATTATCATTGTTTGTATTTGCAATGCAAGGGATAGACCCCAAGGCCTTCTGTATGCTAGGCAAGTACTCTGTCATTAAGTTGTATCCCCAGCTTGTGGTTCTCCTTTGTCAAAATCCAAATATCCTGGACTAGCAAGATGGTTCGTTCAGAAGGTAAGGGTGCTTGCCACCAACCTTAACACACTCAGTACAATCCACAGAATCCACATAGTAGAAAAGAATAGACTCCTACAAGTTGTCCTATGAACTCCACAAAGAATATACATTCACTCACATTCATACAGAGAGAGAGAGAGGAGGAGAGAGAGAGAGAAAGAGGGAGGGAGGGACAGAGAGAGAGAGTAAATGTAATATTTTTAATCCAAATAGCATGGCAGAAAGCCAGGATTCTGACAGCCAGGCAGTCTCACATTCTTTCCTCCATTCCCTAGCCTTTGTGACTGACAACAACGTCTCAATATTTGAGGAACACCAGATCTGTACCAGCCCCAACCTGTACCACATCCTACAGACCATACAGAGTGGAGGGCTGTTCGTGGAGGATGAAAATAAGTTCATCTTCTGCAATGTACTTGTGGGTCATCAGGCCAAGGCTCGGTTCAAGATCAGCAATGTGGGAAAGATCGCCTGTGATATCAACATTGTAGTCAAGCCTATCTCCAACAAGGTAGGAGGCTCCTGGTGACCCTGGCCCTCTTTAGTTGGTACAAAGCCAGGAAAGGAACCCTGGGAAGGCCCTGCTCTGGAGCCCCTGCACCTATGTGGGAACCATGAGGTGCTCAGGTCCTGTTAGAAGTTCTGTGAGGTCACAAGGCCACTTCCCATAGGCCAAGGACTATATCTGTATGTGTGCGTGTCCTGTGCATACCTTTGTACTAAATTGGTTCATACTACTGGGGACCTCATTTGTCTGTCCAGCTGAGCTCACTGTGTAACTGATATATACAAGCACTAGGAGAGAAAACAAAGATGGCCACCAAGTTCAGGCAGGTTAGCCTCCAATCTCCCGTTCTTCTGGTCAGGGAGATTTGGAAGGTATCAGATTACAGGTGTAAGGTGGAATAGAGAATGTGTATCAGGGCCATCCTGTGTGACAGGCATTATGCTAAACGATTGTCTAGTTAATGCTTTGTTTCATGTCCGCATCTCTTTCAAACTTGGTTCTTACCCCTGTTTTACAGGTAGGGGAACTAACCAAGGTTCAAAAAAAGCTCAATTCTTCCTCTATCCCATATCCTGGGAATATGCAGCCAGGATTAAAGCCAAGCTTTTTTCATATTCAATAAAGAGTGCCCACTTCAGAGTCTACTAAGCTTAAAACTGCCCCCTCTCTCTGGGACAGATTATACTAAAGCCATTTCTTCATAGAAGAAGAAAAAATTCAAAGATAACACAAGGAAGGACTGAATCCAAAGGTTGCTGTTACCCCCGAATTTCCAGTATACGCTTCAAATACTACTTAGCGTCATCAGAACAGTGTGCAATCTGGCCTGTGCGGCTCTCATGCCCCAGACCTCACATTGTTCATGGCTGATGGGGGTGGAGGAGGTCCCCAAGGTTGGCCTCAGCCTAAAGCTGTGTACATTCCTGGAAGACTGTCATCCAAGATAATCAGGAGACCATCTAATCCCTCATGACTCCCTTTGGGTGCTGGTGACACCCAGTCATGGTTCTCTAATCATACTGTAGAGCACTGAGGGGTTGCTTCCTCCTCATTCTATACTAAAAGTATAAAAAGTGGGGAAGCATGGCTTCTGAAGAGGAAAGCTTTGTGACAGCGGACTTGGGGGTATCTCCTCCTGTCCACTTTGAGACTTGAAGGGAATCCCTTGGAAAAAGCAGTGAAACCTTAACCATCCTTTGTCTAATGAACAAGTGGGAGTAGCCTGCATTGTGTTCTGCCCGGTACACATAAGAATGAAAAAGTCCTTTCAAAGCCACGCTGGGAGTCTGTCCAGTTCAAAACCACTCGCTGGATAGTAACAGGTTGAATGTTAAAGGGTATTCTGAGTCATGGCGATTGAAGCTACAAGGAACAGAAACTCATTAGCTCAAATGACACAGGGGTCACAGCAGTGAGTCGGAGACCTCAGGCCCAGATCAAAATGCATCAAAATGCCAGCACCTTCAGTCAGCTTCCAGCTCAGCTCCACGTTAACTATATTAATTTAGTTAGTTAGGGGCAACAATAGGGTGGTAGTGAGACCATTTGGCTGACTGGCTTGGTTTGTCTATTTGACTCAGAGTTCATGTTCTAGCCACATGCAGCCAGATGTTGCTTAGGGGTAAGTCCCCAGACCCTGGGCCACTCTATCCAGGGCCCATGACTCTGAAGGTAATTGAGCTTATCTAGCACAGTCTTGGAGAAGGGAGAGCTCACAGCAGGGCAGAGAGATCAGCAGTAAGCCCCACTGGAAATGCAAAGTAGCTAACCCCACCTGGCACTGCTCCCCTTCACAGGCAGCCGCCCGCATCACTGACATCTTTGATGTGGAGCCCAACAAGATGTGTATTGGGAGCCGCTCTCATGCCTTTACCACGGTGCTGTTCACACCGCAGGCCATGCAGACCTACCAGTGCATCTTCGAGGCTACTTTGGATGGCTTGCCCAGGTACCAGCTAGCCCCTCTCCTGTGGCAGTATGGCAGCCCACAGGCTGCGTAGGAAAGTGTTCCTGCCAGGTTGGTCTCAGCCACCTTGCTCTTCCTGTCCCCTGCAGCAACCTGGCCCGGAGCCGAGGTCTTGTGTTCGACATTGTCGGGGAGGGGACCCTCCCTCGCGTGACTGTCATTCGACCAACTCTGTATAACCAACATGGAAACCCCTTGCTCCTGTTCAAGAGGCTCCTGCTCGGTCACTCAGAGAAGCTGCCTCTCATCCTTAAGAACAACGGCACCATCCCTGCCCAGGTAACAGCTGAGGGTGACACATGGGGTGACATGTTAGCCAGATCACGTTGCTTTATTTCGCCTCACGGTTTCTGAAGTCTCGGGCCACAGTCCTTGGTTCTGTTGATTCCAGGCCCATGGTGAGAAAGAACATTATGGTGGCACTAGCCTACGTGGTTTTCATTATGGTGACTTTATAAATGCCCTAGCCCAGTGGTTCTCAACCTTCCTAGTGCTGTGACCCTTTAACACAGTCCTTGTGTTGTTTAATACAGTCCAACCATACAGTTATTTTCATTGCTACTTCATGACTGTAATTTTACTGCTGTTATGAATCGTAATGTAAATGTCTATGTTTTCTGGTGGTCTTAGGCAACCCCTGTGAAAGGGCTGTTTGACCCCCAAAGGGACCATGACCATAGGTTGGAAAAATAATGTTGTTCTGTAGTCTAGTTCAGTGAGGTCCTGCACCCACTAATTTTTTTCTTAAGAATTTTTGTATATTCAGCCCATATATGAACTTAAGAATCCTTCTGTTATGTTCCTTTAAAACAATCTCATTGGAAGGAGCTGCAGCGATGGCTCACTGGTTAAGAGCACTGGTTGCTATGACAGAGGAGCCAGGTTTGGTTCCCAGCACCCACATGGAGGCTCACAGCCATCTGTAACTCCAGTTCCAAGGGATCCAACACCCTCTTCTGAACTCCACAGGCACCAAGCACACATGTGGTATGCAGACACACATGCAGGCCAAACACCCACAAACATATAATAAAATACATCCAAAAAAAGTTTTAATCTCGTTGGAATCAAAATGAAAGCCTACAAGTTATCTGGGAGAATTCCTAGTTTCAGAGTAACTGTCCACCGGGGGCAACATTCATTAGAATGGATTCCTGTCCATTCATTAGACTTTTTTCTCCATATTTCTAAAATGTAAGTTCCTCCATGTAGTTTCTCTTTTTTACATTTATTTATTATCTTGTGTGCAGGTGCATACATGAGAATGTGGAGACCAGAGGATACTCCTCTCCTTCCACCCTGTGGGTCCCTGGGATTGAACTCAGGTTGTTAGGCTTAACGGCAAGCATCTTTTACCCACTGAGCCAGCTCAGTACCCCTCCATTTAGTTCCTTATTAGAGTTATTTCTAAATATGTAATCTCTTGTTTCAGTGCAGTGACTGTTTCTTCCTTCTTTGGGTCACTTTATTTTTTATAATCAGCACTGCTACCTTCTTAAAAAAAAAAAAGTCAGATTTCTCACACCTAGAATCAAATGTCTGGCTTTAGCCCCACCTGCTTTCCAATGGACCCGAAACCACTTAAGTTGGTCAGAGGTCCACCTTGTTTTCCCACTCCTCTTGCTAGGATGTTTACCATGACTCTAGCAAATGCATAGTACCCAGGAGATGCTAGCTTCTAGGAAATGGCATTTATGCACTCCTTCATAGAATTATGGGTATTCATGTCTATTTCATTATTGGAATGTACTCTTCAGCTGCCTCTCTGTGTAACAGAAGCATTGGCAACCCACTTGCCACTAACTGTGTAGTCTGGAAGGTTGTCTGCGATCTCTGGGCCCTACTATGATCTCCAGTTCCTACTCAGATACTAAGGGATGGCCTGACTGAATACCCATTTTTCCTATCCAGGTCTAATGTTTATTGCATATCTCTCTTAAGACTCTCAAAACCATGATTCCTAGAGCTAGGGATGTGATTCAATAGGTAACGCTTTCAACGCACCAGTATAAGAAACAGAGTACATATCCCCAGAACCCACATAAAGGCAGGACAGGGAGTGGCAGTCACCTGTAATCTAAACGCTCAAGAGGCAGAGACTGAAGATCCCCAGGGCAAACTGATCGGCTAGACTAGCCTGACTCAGTGAGCTCCGGGTTCAGCAAGAAACCCTGCTTATATATAAAGAGGAGAGCAATTGAGGAAGGCACACTGTCAACTTTAGGCCTCCACACATATACGCATACCTGCACACACATGTGCAGCCGCACACACATACCATTCACACATATTCATGCAAAAAAAAAAAGAGAGAAAGAAAATAAAAAGTGAATACTCCAGATAATGGCTTTGGAGATTCTTGCCCCCAAATACAGCACAGTATCACAGCCCAGACTCCAAATTCCTGAGCGGCCTGTAAGCTCAACTCCTCAACCTGACTTTCCTCCTGCCAGTTGCATGTGGACCTGCGGGACCAACTGGGAGTCTTCTCTCTGAAAGGGAGACCCACCACCTCCTACATCTACATCATGGAGGAAAACAAACCAAATGAAAAAGGTGAGTGGCGAGCAGGTGCCTCGGTAGGGCGATGGTTCTCAGAAGCTGGTTTGCCCTGGACCTCTCAGGACCACGCCACAGCTGGTGCTCGGTCACATCACCGGAAGCCCAGTGGCCTAAGCTCATTCCCTCAAAGGGGCTGCTTTTTTTTTTTTTCCAGCCCTGGTCTTCCTGGAAATGTATTCTCCTAAACTGATTCTGAATTGTAACCTCTTGTCTTTGATTTACAGTCAAAAAAGCCCACACAGCCTCCCTGGTTGTTTCTCCTGGAGACACAGCTGAATTCGATGTCTTTTTCCACTCCAAGAAGCTTGGGAGGATGACAGGCTCCATCCACCTGTCCGTGATCAACAACCAGTATGAGGAGACCATGATCCACCTGGTGGGAGAGAGCTACGAGGATGACATCACCTTGGACAACATCCACGGGCTGATAGGTTCCACCAGCCAGGAGGGCTCGACTATGTCTGAGGTCATAGAGATTGCCGAGGAAACATCCATGGAGGACCTGGTGGCAGGTGGGAGAAGCCGAAGTGATGTTGACAGCTGTTGACTCCCATCATCCTAAGTGAGAGTGGGGTTTAAAAAGCCGGTGCAACCTCCTCTGAGAAGTTAGGAACAAGTCTTTTTATCAGTATGAGCTCTGCCGTGCTGGGCTCACTCACTCTTTCTGTCCTTCATTTATGTGTGTGTGTTCATGCAGTGAAGTCTTACTTAGCACCAAGTGCAAGTACCAGGCCCTACACTGAGCCGTAGACTTGCAGACTAATAAGAAAGTCTTCACCTTTATTGGGGAGCTTATAGTTTGATGCTGGTGATCCTGTTCAGCTCTTTAGCAAATGCGTGCTACCCAGCAGTTTCCCTGTCTCCCCCTTGTGGCTGGCTTGTGTTGGCATTGGGGATTTCATCTGGAATGTGTGTCCTAGGCTTCTTAAGTGAAATAGTGGGCTTGTCTCATTCGAGATGGGATGGGCATGTGCCCCCATCCTCACAGTCGGGCTACTTGATGAGCAGACCAGCAGCCTACAGCATCACATCTCCCAGGAACTTGTCAGAAATGGGAATTTCAGACCTGCCCTGACCTTCAGGATCATAATCCACATTTAAACCCGACCCCTGGGGGATGGTGTGCATGTTCAAGCTTAAGACATGCCTCTCTGCAGTGTCTAAAGCACTGAACCTTCCACTTAGGGGCTGGACTCAGCAAAGGAAACATTTCGTAAACATAACTGATTACCAAAAAGCATTTGTTAAGCACTCTGACACTGTGCCTGATTGCTTCAAAGTGAATTGTAAATTCAGCTTCAAAATTTCCACAGGAACTTAACAGTAGTCCTGGAATGTATAATCAGGGGCTGAAATCAACACTCTTCAGACTGGAGTTGTATCCATGCCAGTGGATGTCCACACAATCCAAAAGAGAATTTGACATTGCTGCTGCTGCTGTTGCTGTTATAGCAATGGCGCCCACCACTGCTACTCTTTCTGAGATTACCATTTCATCCTGTCTGAAGCTATGTGCAATGGCATGACTCTCTAGTCAGGGGTCAAACAGGAGCTAGCAGTAATCCAAGTGTAGAGATCAGACTCCATACCTATTATGGGATTTCCAGGTTTAGCAAACCTGAATACAGGTATTCCAAAGAAAATTAAGTTCCAGATAAACAATAACTTTTAGTATATGTATGTCCCCAAAGTATTGCATGGGACATCTTTATCATAAAGAATTACTCATTGTTTATCTCTAATTCAAATTTAATTGTCCTATATTTTAACTGGCCATCTAACATTTCATTGTATTTTCTCACCAAACAAGTGACATTAGGATGTTTATTTTCTCTTGAACAAATAGAAGAGCCAAGGTAGGTAGATAGAAGTGATGGGTGGATGGGTGGGTGCATGGATGAATGGATGAATGAATGGATGGATGGGTGGATGGATGGATGGACAGATGGATGGGTCAATCGATTGATTGACCAATTGAGTCCTGGGAGGCAGATCTTTCTACCCAAGGTTTTTTCATATATAACCATCCAAGGAGAAACGAGAAAACTGTGAATGAGATACAGTATCTATCAAGATATGCCTCCCTCAAAACACAGGCTCTTAAGAGAGGCCAGAGAGGACTCACTGCCTTCTGCTCTGACCCCTAGCTGCCCTGTTGGACCACATCCAGTTTGGGTACTGCCACATTGGAAACAACTACACCGTGAGCTTCACCATCACCAATCACAGCCAAGTGAATGTGGTTCGGTTCGAGTGGCCCCTTTTAGCTACGCTGTCTTTCTCCCCACAGGTAAGCAAAAGGCACTCCCTAGGTTCCAGACTCCCTCAGGCCTCAGCCAACCCCCATGTGGATACATGGAATGGGATGTGACACATCTTGAACTAAAAGACTTCCCAGTAGCCATCCCACACTCAGAGCCCTGTGGCCTAAGAGGAGTTTAACAAATTCTGCCGTGGGGAAGAACGTGAGGAATTTTCTGGAGGCCTGGATAAATGACTAGAGGCCCCAGCTTCCTATTCGACAGTGTAGACCTGTGTCCCTCTGTGCATGTGTTATTCAGAGCATGACCTTCAGAACTGGCTCAACAAACCAAGAATGGTGCTCCGTACCTGCAATCCTAACACATGAGAAATTCAGGCAGAAATACAAGTTCAAGACCAGCCTGAGCTACATAGTGAGTTCCAGGCCAGCCTAGGCTCCTGATAGATTCCAACACCATCTCGGCCCAAATCCACCCCTAAGGAATCGCTACAGAAAACTAACTACATAGTATATGCCATAACCAGTTCCAAAGCCTTGCCAAATTCATTTAGTCTTTTTTTTAATCAACATTTGACCCATGAGTAAACAGAGAGTATAATGAATATGAGAGGATAATCTAAGTTGTCAAACATAGAGCAGTTCACTTACATTGTGCACACCTGTATGTGCACATGGACACACAGGCATATATCTCGAGCAATCCAAAGCTTTCATCAGCCTTCACTGTCCAGAGGCAGGAGAGAGAATGTCTTCCCTGTCAGAGGACTGTCGTGTGGATGGTGTACATGTTGGTGGTGTTTGTAACTTTGTCTTTATCTAAGATAAAGTCACAAGTCGTTTTATTCTACAAACCAAATTACATCCAGTGTATTTGAGCAATTTAAAGCTTTTTCATTCCAGGGCTCCTCCATACTCTTAAACATTATTAAGAACCCTCAAAGGACTTTTGTCCATGTGAATTATAATTATTGATATTAAACTTATTAGAAATTAAAACTAAGAATGTTTTTAAGATTTTTTTTTATTATTTGTAAGTGTATGGGTATTTTGCCTGCATGTATGTCTGTGCACTACATGTGTGCCTGGTACCCACAGAGACGAGAAAAGGACGTCAGATCCCCTGGAACTGGAGTTACAGACCATTGTAAGCTGCCATGTGCATGTTTAGAACAAACCTGGGTCCTAGAAAAACAACCAGTGCTCTTAACCACTGAGCCATCTCTCCAGCCCCCAAACTTTAGACTATTTTTAAACATACTTGTTTTAAAGTGCAATAAACCAACTGTGTTTTAATTCAAATTCCATATTTTATTAAAAAAATCTATATTTTCAAAAAGGTATGTGACAAGGGTAGACTCCTTCTGTCTTTCTTGTTAAGATAGGGTAACCCAGGCTAGCCTTGAGGTTCTTACTCTCCTATCTCAGGCTTCTGAATGTTTGTGTTATGAGTACATACCACCACACTCAGGCATTTTATGTCTTTATAAATTCTTTAATATCTGACTTAATAAGAGTCATATGGATTCTGCTCTCTGCTTTTTCCACTTGAATCTGACTGTGCATCATCATCTTTAACTTCTAGTAAGCTCCATTGTGCACTCGAGAGAAAATGAGTGTGAAAGGATCAAGTGGCATCTCGGTATTATAATGAGAGTTTTGTCCTGCAGGTACCCTGGAGGGGTCTTGGGGATGCCAAGGGTCATTAGAGCACTTTCTAGAACCTAGTATACTGTTTTGAGCCACCTATTTGTACGAATCATAATGAGTAAGTATCAGGTGGCTGTAGGCCACATTTGGAGTCATACCACTTGAGTTTAAACCCAGATGGCTAGTGTTAAAAACCTTAAGCAAATTACAAGTTTTGTTACCTGTGAGGTGGGTGTGATAGCTCTCTGTACCTCTCAGAGGGTGTCCTGGGGGTTAAGAAAGTTGCTCACGAGTTTAGAACAGGGTTTGAAGCAAGTAACAGATTGGTAACTATTAATACTGTTAGTCTTATGATGTGTGTGTGCTTGTTTATTTGGAGAGAAGGTCTCACTCTGTAAACCAGACTTGCCTGAAACGTATTACATAGCCTAAGCTAGCCTCAAACTCACGGCAAACAGGACTCACCCTCCCAAGTGCTGGGATTCGTGGCATGAGCCACTGTGCCTCACTTTGTGATGACATTTTAAAGATTCTCTTGTATGTATTTAAGTCAATCTACCTATATAGGCATGGATAATATATTTCAAATCACCACCAGCCATCAAAATACAAATACCAGACTTTTCCCTAGGTAGGCCATCTCCACCCCGGCTGTTCCAAGGACGTGGTGGTGACCCTGAAGTCAGATGTGCCCATCAGCCTGAAGAAGATGGATGTCAAGTGCACGCTGTCCAAGATCATGTTCCAGCTCCCTGCAGACCAGGTCCCTGACTGGGATGACCGCATGCGCACAGTCAAATGGGTGGATGCTCCCCGGAATACGCCTGGGAACTTGACTACCAAACGAAAAGTGAGTGTTCGTGGGACGGGAAGCACCAGCCTCACCCTGCCCACCATGCTCAGAGGCCTCCTGCTCTCGATCGCAGTGTCTCCCTGTGGAAAACAGAGAAGGTCTGCATCTGACTTTAGTTTCAGAAACGGCAAACTCTGCTTCCATGCCCTTCCTAAGGGCACATACTGCCTTAGCTGGCAGTTTAGCGTCAGTCTTCATGATGGGTGCAGCAGATCCTTTCACTTTTTCCTTCAAAAGTGCCGTTGCTAGTCGTGGCTTCCTGTTTCCATCAGGTGCCTGGACTTGAGTAGTTAGACCTTTCAGTTCATGACGGGATCTCATCTTTGGCCCACACATGCCCCTTGCTGTTATCCCTTGCCATTTTCCTTTGACTCCTAGGAGAAATTAACCCATGCCCAACAAGGGGACTAGGCCCTGAGTAGCTGTGCGGCTCTGGCCACTGCATCACTTTGTCTTCCTCCTGGAGGTAATCACCATCTGAGTCACTCCCCCGATGGATGGTTTGTTGACCCGAGCATTCTAAAGGACTGGCGTGTAGCCGGGAGTTGTTAAAGGTCACTGTATGTGATCATAGTCACATAGTTACATAGTGTATCCACCTCACTGTTGTACACAATTCCAGTCTTTTTATCTCTTTCTCTGAAAGTTATTTCAAGTTTTTCTCTTTCGGGCAGCATTTCTGTGCAGATTGGCAGCCATGTTTACATTCCTACAAGTGGCGGCACTAAGTCAGGGCACATGTGAATGTTGATGCCCAGTTTCAACTACACCAATTTCTACTCTTACAGCAAAGGAGTTTTGTGAGCCACGTTCTTTCCAACATTTGACTTTGTCCGACATTTGGGAGGTTGGTTGGTTAGTTAGTTTGTTTGTGAGATATTGGAGATGAACCCACAGCCTTGTAACTGTTAGGCAAGGCATTTTGGCTCTTATCATTTGGGCAGCTGGGAAATTATCTGATTATAAGCCTTGATTATATTTCCCTAAGCACTAATGATGTTGGATAGCTCTTCATATGATTACTGACCATGCAGGCTACCTCTTACATGAATGTTTTTTTTTTGTGCCTTTTGCCCACTTTTTGGTAACGATACTTATCCTTTGTTTAGGTTATTTTACCTTCAGGAAATTCCATTTGTGTTATGTGTCTATACACGTTCTCAACAAATTTATGGCTTAACTTTTTGCTTTATGTTTTTAAGGGCTGTCTTGACTTTCACTCTGTATGTGCATGTGCGGGTCAGAGTACGTATGTGTGAGTGCAAGTGCCCTCAGTGGCCTCAAGAGGGCATCAGATCCCCTGGAGCTAGCGTTACAGGCAGTTGTGAGCTGTCCAACATGGGTACTGGGAACCAAACTCAGGTCCTCTGCCGGAGCAGCATTCACGCTTAACCACTAAGCTAGCTCTGCAGCCCCTTTATGTTTTGATAAACAAAAACTATTCTTAAGTTTTTAAGGATTTTTTTATTTTCAGTTTATGGATGTGGGTGTTTTGCCAGCACATATGTCTGTGCACCATGCACCAGGAGAGGCTATCAGATCAACGGATAGTTGGAGTTACAGGTGGAGGAGAGTCGCCCTGTGGGTGTCGGGAATTGAACCTGAGTCCTCTGGAAGAGCAGCCAGTGCTCTTAACCAATGAGCCATCTCTCCAGCGTGGAAAATATCCTTAATTTTATCGGTTTCTTTCTTGCTACATTTATTACTTTTGTATCTTATTTTTAAAACCCTTCCCTCCCCCAAAATATAGTCAGCTCTCTACATACTTTTAAGTCTGAGCTTTGCTCTTGGTACATAAGCCTTTCATGCCTGTGGAAATGCTGTCTGATATGAAACAAAGGTCTAGCTCCACGTGTTTCCTTGTGATAACTGCCTTCCCCAGCTTGGTCAGCCCGTCTGCTCCCCAGAGAACCGATGGGACTGTGTCATAGTTCGGTCTTATATGTACTTAGGTCGTTTCTGGTCTCCATTTCATTCTGTTGTCAGTTTGTCCATTTCTAATTAGCTTAATCTCTATAGTTTCATAATCAACCTTGACGTCTGCAGGGACACTCCTACTCCATATTTGTTTTATTCTAAATGTTCTGGTCATCCTTGACCCCTTTTTCTAATGTGTAATTTCTGAATCCATTTGCCAAGTGTTATGACAATCTGTAATGGAAATTTGGAATTGGATTGCAGCACTAGGTTGTTTGGGGAACAAATGACAGTTTTATAATATTAACGTGTCTTCCCTATTAACAAGGTGTTTCTATTTTTAGGTCTTCTCTAAGACTTGCAACTCTTCAATTCTTTAGTAGTAATAAACTTTTTCGATTGTTTTCTTTAACATTGTTGTTCAATTTCTTTTACTTTAATTTTTTTACTATTCAATTACTTTTTATGGGTTTTTTAATTTGTTATTGCATGGATTTTATTAAATTACTTTCCTTTTCCCTCTAAAAATTTTATGTATATTTTCAAAAAATCATCTATATGTATTTTTAGGTATGTAGGGTTGGTAGTAATGCACCCCCTTAACTAATGATTCTTGTTGTTTGCACTTTTCTTACTCCATCTCACCAAAAGTTTTAAAATCTTTTCTCAACTAAACAATTCTGTTGGTCCTCTCCATTTGCAATTCGTTTTCTGTTTAATACCTGTTCTTTCCTCTATGGTTCTTTTTTCTCTATCTTTATTTTTTGTTCTTGTTTTGTTTCTGAGACAAGCTCTGGCTGTCCTGGAACTCTCTCTGTAGACCAGGCTGGCTTCATACTCACAGAGATCTGCTTGCCTCTGCCTTCTGAGTGCTGGGATTAAAGGTGTGAATTACAGTGCCCAGTTCTTCTATCTTCTTTAGGGTCCATCTGATCCAAAACTCATGCCCATGTGGTCCCAATCCTCTCAGGAATTGCCTATTGTTCAGTTCTTTTTTATTCTAAGCTATTAGAGGTTTGCCAGTCATGTTTCCTGGAACTGCGTTTGTGGGCTCATGTTCATTTCCATGGTAGATTGAAGTAGTGTGATGTTCCCAGTGTTCCTGTGGGTTGCTGGCTTTGCACTGTTGAGGATGTGGCTGCCTTTGTTCCAGGTGATAGAGACAGACCCTGAGCCAGCCCACTCAATGCTAGAAGAAAATTACCGAGAGCTGCGGATCCGGATCAGTGCCAACGTGGATTTTGCTTCGTATCAGTGCAACACAAGTGACGTGTTCTTTAAGGAAACACTGGTTTACCAGACTCGAGTGTTTGAGTGAGTCACTAAAGGCTTTTAGACTACGAGGAAAACTGCCGTTAAGGGCTAAAAGTTGAATTTTTATACTCTTTATATCTTTACATAAATATTTTGCATCTTTTAAAAAGAAAGTACATTAAATGAATGAGTTCTGATGAAATTTCTTTAAAATGCTTTTTAAAAAGATTTTCACCCAGGCATGGTAATTCATTCTACAGGAGGCTGAGACCAGAAAATCTTGAGCTCCAATCCATAGTGGCCTTTATAGCAGCAAGACTCAGTTTCAAAATGTATTGTTTGAAACAGGGTATCATTAAGTGTCTCTGCCTGGCCTGGAACTCACTATGTAGACCAGGCTAGCCTTGAACTCACAGAGACCAGCCTGCCTCTGCCTCTCAAGTACTAGGATTAAAGGTGTGCACTACAACTAGCTGTATTTGTTTTCAATCTTTTTATTTTATATTTGCTTTTTAGCTAACATGTGAAAATGGTACATATTTACAAGGTAGAGTGTGCTATTTCAATACAAGCATAAAGTATGTAATGATTGGATCAAAACAATTAGCATTTCCATCCCTCAACATTTATCTGGAGGCAGAACCTTCAGACTCCTCTCCCCAGTTCCTCATAAAATATATGGTAGGCTTTTTATAAACTGTAGCACCCTGACTTACTGCCCCCCCCCCCGCCCACTGCACTGCATTTTGGTACCTATTATCCAACCTCTCTCCATCCATGCCTTCCCTCTGACCTGTCCCAGCTTCCAGTAATCATTATGCTAGCTCGTCTACTTTGAGATTAAATGTATTAACTTCCGCATGTGAGAAAGAATGCATGGTGTGTGTCTTTCTGTGTCTATTTTTGTTCAGCGTGATATCTTCCAACCTCATCTACTTTGCTGAAAAGGACAGACTTATAGAGAACAGTAAAGAGGTTTCTCAAAATGAAACTAAAAACAGACCTGCCATATGACCCAACTAGCTCACTTCTGGTATACAGGAAGTTCAATCCACATGTCAAGGAGATGTTTGCACTCCCATGTGGACACTACAGAGCAGCCAAGACAAAGGGCCAGCCTGGATGTCCACTGTCAAGTGAATGAATAGAGAAAATGTGACATACTACTTATGTATGTGCACAAAAGAATAGAATTCAGACATTAAAAAAAAAAAGCACTTAAGAAATGAAGTGACTTGCCTTTGAGAAACAATACAGCCGATACTTGGGTGGGGTAAAAGTATGGACAGCACATTCTGAAATCGGCTGCTGATCCACCTACAGGTTTGACCTCGTTAACACGGGACATGTGCTGTTAGAATTCAACTGGATCTCGGAAGATACCTCCAGGGCAGTCAGTTTTGCCATGCCAGAAAATCAAGGTAAACTCAATGTCAGATAAACCCCAGGGCCTGAGCCGAGTCACCCATTCATAGAAGGCCAGCACTGCTCACAGGGCCTCCTAAGTAGCTAAGGAATGGCTTTGTGGGGTTTACAAAGCCGTGTGGACCTGAGAGATAAATAGCTTGACCTCTTCCCATCCCGGATTCCTTGCCCAGGCCTTCTACAGTCCCTCCAGAGTGATGGCTCATGTCACCTATCACTAGTTCTCTTGTCTTCTGGTTCTCAACCCGGAAGATTGCAGACCACTTAAAAACTGGCATGGGGGGCTAGAGAGACACCCCAGCAGTTAAGAGCACCTGCTACTTCTTGCAGAGGACTCAGGCTCAGTTCCCAGCACCCACATGGTGACTTATAACTGTGACTCCAGTTTCAGGGAATCTGACACCCTCTTCTGATCCCTGTGGCACCAGAAATGCATGCATGTGGTGCATATATATATACATGCAGAAAAAGCACTCAGACACATAAAATAAGTCTTTTTTTAAAAAAGGAAAACTATGAGTTATTTTCCCAGAAAATAATATATATATGTGTATATATATATATATATATATATATATATATATATATATGCCAAGTGTATAGCTTATATGCATGAAGCTCTAGCAAGGGGCCCAGCACCTGGTAGGTAAAGTGTTCATTGTTTTTTCAATTGTGGAGATTCACAGACGGTTCGAATGGGCCCTTATCCATGGACTCCCACTTTGTAAATCCCTATATTAGATCAATGGCTCTCCATGAATTCTGTTCACAGCCCATTATTCTGGTGCAGAAGATCCACAAACCCCTTCTTGACCCACTCTCTCTGAGCCAGAAGGAAATAAATCTGAAAACATCATAAAATGAATAGATGTGTTTTTCACAAGTCACCTGTGAAATATGAGTTGATTCCTTTCCTCTTGTATCCAGGGTTAAACATACCTGCTATAAGAGATGGGTCCACAGATATCATAGAAGGTCCCTAAGGACTTGTGAGTGGGCTGCCTCCCATTGCCACTGCAGAATATCACCTTTTCTCCATCCTTCCTCAGGTTCCAGCCTAAAAGATCAGCTTAGTCAGGGCACAGGCAGTACCCTGGACAGCGCCTTGGACCACTGGACGGACCAATGTCCATCACCCTTCTCAGTGGAACCCTCCTCAGGCTCTGTGCCCGTAGGGAAGACGCAGAAGCTCAAAGTGAAGTTCTCCCCGATGGACATTGGAGAGTTTGAGAGCACCCTATACTGCCAGTAAGAAATGTGTTCTCCAAGCCCCCAGCTCTTACCCTCCTCATCCACCCCACCACTGTCCTTCTTTCCTACTCTATACATCTCGGAACCCAGAAATGGAAAGGGGCCGGCCTTTAGAGAACAAGGAGAATGTTGTCTAAGCTCTGCTCACCAACTTTCCTGTTGCCTCCAACTGCATACTTGCCCCTTCCCGGCCACATACAGGACTCCACTAAATGAGAGTAATTTGCAACCAGGCCACATCTACACTTTGGGAAAGCTTCCTTCTATGTTCTCTGAGACTCCATTGTCTCATGTACAAACTTCAAGCAGCAATCCTTATCATGTAGAATTATTTGGAATACTAACTGAGCTAAGTTAAGCAAAGAACTTGGAGCAATGCCTGTCCCGCAATAAGCTCAATAAACAAAGATAGGAAGGGAAATAGGGCTGGTGGGCGTGGTCTGGTCTGGTGAGTGAAGAAATAAGCAAATACATACATCAGTGAAAGTCCTAGATGGGGTACCTTCTGCCAAGAAGGATTCCAGAGAGGAATTCTTCTATAAGCCTTGGCCTCAGATGACGGAGACCTACATGAGCTGTCAGAGTTTCCCTGAGCCCCTGCTCTCACACCGCAGAAACCTGTGCCACATTAAGGCCACCTCAGCTCAGCCCTGGAGCTGAATCTGTTCACAGGCATCAAGTCTACAAGGGTCTTACAATAGTTTTTTTTTATAGGATTTCCAGGTCCTTCTCTGTAATCTATTGGGTACCTAGGAGTGGACCCAGAGGATAAGCACTCCTTTTACAACTAATACTGGTAGGAGGAAAAAACTTGGAGCCACATGTAAATACACAGAGGGACCCCAGTTCAGGATCTCCATACTCAACCCACTCATCCATTCAACAATTAGTTAATGAGTACGTACCATGTAGGATTGCCAGTCAAGGCACAATATGATTGCTGATCAAGAAAAACCTACCCTCTGCTCATATGGAACTCACATTCTGGCGGACAGAATATTCATTTCCAACCAGCTAAGAAAGCAACAGCAGAATAGAAAATCAAAATTAAAATAACCTTGTCATTTCAGAATTCCTAACCTGCCATCAGGAGAGCAAGGCCCTATGCTGGTAACAAAAGGGCGAAGCATCCTGCCATTCTGCCACTTTGACCTGAAGGACTCAGACTACATCAGCGGTCATCGGCGCAACCCAGAGCTCCGAGGACCAAATGTTGGGGCTCTAGACCCAAACACCCGGGTGATCGAGTTCACCAGTGTGGGTATAGGAGGAAAGAATCTCCGGTGAGTCGTGTGGGTTTGCATTGATTGAATTCATGCCCGTCAGTCCTTCTGAAGAACTCAGAGGAAGAATTCAGAGAAACCAGCTAACCTAAAAGCAGTTTTGAAGTCCTAGGGGTTTCCTGTAGATATTTAACGTCAGAGAACTGGTACATGAATGAAGCTGGGTTCTGTGTCCACAGTTTTGGCTGTATATTCCCTCACCCCCACCTTGACCACAGAGCATCCTTGGACGCATATGGCCTTGGGAGCATTATCACTCCAAAGTCCAGGACTCCAACTACCTTTTAGATCTTAGGGGGAGATGGCATTTTTATTTCTACAGTAATGAAGTTCTCAGATCATTTCTGGCTCCTAGGGGGAGACAGTGACAGTTCTGGGGCCTACCTAAATTTTCTTGAATTTTTTTAAATACCTTCTCTCACTTTCTGCTATCAATTTTTCTCCTTTGTCCAGGACCTTTACCATCCTGAACCCGACCAATAGCACCTACTCTTTCTGCTGGACCTCTGAAGAAACAGAAAGCCTCCAGCACCCTCCAGCCTTTGTGTGCCTTACAGAGAAGGGTGTCATCCACCCTGAAAAGAAAGCTGAGGTATGTGTGGCTAGGGACCCAGCAATTCTAGGCATCTCTGCATAGCAAGTATGTGAAGAGAGAATAGCATTGATGAGAATCATTGATCAAGTAGTGTTTACTGAGTGGCTACCGTGTACAATCCTGGTGAGCAAGATACATCTGCACTCTCTTGGATGGTTGTGGAGAAAGCCCTGGTATTTCAGGGATTTTATGAGAATATTAAAGGAGCAGATGGGAACCAGATACGAATATCTGGGGATTCCTGGGCTCATCGGATGAGGATCTAAAGAACTATCTGTATCTAAAAGACTGACAGCAGCAAAGGGACATGTTTTTACTTTCCCAAAGAAAGAAGCAAAATGTAAGAACAGAGTCCTAACTTGTGGCTTAGTCCTAAATGTCTCCACCGTAATACAGGGCAGGAAGTCAGATTTATGTGTGGACTTGACAGTCAAAGCATTCTCATAGGCTCTATGGCCAGTAAGTTCGACAGAAAAATCTTACACATAGCAATAAATCCATGAAATGGAAATTATGAATTCAAATACCTTCGAGAAGCTGGTGAGATGTCTCAGCAGGTAGGGGTGCTTGTTGCCACGCTTGAGACCCACATGATGGATGAAGAAAGCCAACTCCCTCAAGTTGTCCTCTGACCTCCACATGTGTGCTGAGCACACAAGCACCCACCCACCCCCACCACCCACCCCACCCCACCCCCACACACAGGGTGGGGGAGGTAAGAGTAAATTAAAATGCTGGTGTTGGTTCTGGAGAGACAACAGTTAAGAATGCTTTCTATTCTTGCAAAGGACCCAAGTTCAGTTCCCAGCACCCATAACAGGCCTATAACTCCAGCTCCAAAGGGATCTGTCACCTCTGGCCTCTGGATACCTGCAATCATATGCACATACCCACATCTAAACACCTACATACACATAATTAAAAATAAAATCTTTTTAAAAAATATTTAATGCCTTCCGTAAGGTCACCCAAATGAACAAAGCCAGCCAGGGGGAGAATGACAGGCAGTGCTGGCACCAAGGCCCACTGGCTTTACATCTCCTCTGGCAGATGATCACCACACAGACAAGTAGGCCCAGGATGACCTGTTCTGCTAGACTTTTCTGGAAACACCAAATTTCTGTATTTCTGTGTGAATCTCTCTATCCTCTGTATTGGTAGTTAGCTCATTATTTTTAACCCCCTCCAAACAAAATGAAGCATATTTGTAGACTATCCACTTGACTTCTGCATATTGACAGTGCCCAAAGCCATCTAGTTCAACATAGGATCCAGGAGCTAGGTCCACCGTAGCTGTGGTCCTGCTCAGATATACAACTTCTCCATAGCTCAGAAATGTATCAAAGACCAACTCCTAGAGAGGTAAGTTGCAGAATCTGTCATCCAAGATTGTGCTGGTTTGGGGCAACAGTAGTGTCATTCAAGTGACATATTTCCAGAACATCGTTCCCGCCTTATCTTGTCATTGGCATGGACCTTACCAAGTGCTATCGTGCTTCCATCCAATCCTGATCGACCAAGTACAAAGAGACTCACTCAGGTTAGCTTCCCCCAGGGGAAGGGGGCCAAACACCTATGGTAGCTTTTGAGAAAGGACTCTCCTACCAGGTCTTTCTGCTTCTTTCTAGAAGTCTGTTCCATTTTCTCTCTACCAGCCAGTTTCTTCCTGTCCTCATTAGTGATGTTTTTGCTCCTTTGTATCTTCACTTAGCAAATAGACTGTGGCATGCCATGGCCCAGCTCACCCTCAAGGAATCCATCCCCATCAATGCCACTGCTATCCAGCCCAGTCACTCATTATCTTTTTCTGACTTTCAGAGACAGGCAGGCAGGCAGGTGGGCAGGCAGGCAGACAAAGGAGAGAGAGAAAGATCTTATTGCCCTGGTAATGATTTTGAATTGGGCTATATGCCAGACTGTTGACAGACATGTAGGTTGTCTTTCTTTGGTATGGATGCCAGTTCCAGTCCCCTGTGCTACAATCATGCCATCCCAAAGAATGGCACAGACTACAACAATATAATCATGATGCACAGGCTGTGGGTGTGGTAGATGGCTCCGCTCTTCCAAAGGCAGGGCAAACTGGTTGACATTGCTGATGGAACCATTTAGATGGTAATGATAACCTGGGGAAATGTCACTTCTTATGGCCCTCATGCTAGTAGGTCTCCAAAGGGACAAAGAAGAAGTGCCTCTCACTGTCCTTTTCTGAATTGTCTTCTTAGGTTGTGTTCCAGTTCCTGCCTGCTCACCTGGACATCACAGAGGCACTCTGGACTTTCTCTATCCCAGAGCATAATATCTCAGTCCCCTTCCTGCTGGTGGGCAAAACCACAGAGCCCCTCATATCTCTTGACAAGTCACATCTCAACTTCAGCTCTCTCCTCATTGGTAAGGAGGCTCAGTCAGTTTTTCATTTTGAGCTGGCATGACCTTAGGTCAAGGACTCCGGGAGCAGACCATCATGGGACACTCCTCTTGGAACCTTCTAGAAATATGTCAAAAAGACTCTGTCACTTATCAGAGAGCCATATGATAGTTTCCTCTGAATCTCATTTCCATCAACTGTCTTTGGCAGCCACACCCTATCACCTTGGGAATACCTGGGAGGTTTGTTATAGAGTCTTATGGGCAGGTTCCTGTGGGTCCTGCACTGACTCTTCATCTTTAGAGTCGTGTGTCTTGTCCATGTCTCTCACCTCCAGGCCATGGGCTGTGTTTGGTTAGTGCTTGGTCTGTTCCACTGTGTTCAGATTCCTCTACCGTCTTTTCATGCATTCACTGGGTCAGAAATTGTTATTGATGGGCTAGAGGGAGGTATGGCTCGGTGGTGGGGTGCTTGGCAAGCATGCGCAAAACCCTGGTTCAATCTCCAGTACAGAGGGTGGGGAGATACCAGATTGGCCCAAATACTCCTTTGTGGGATGGGAATACGCTAAAATAAAGCACAAAGTCCTCGGGTTTACATTCTAATCATGGGAAGGAGACTAACAAAACCAAGTAAAATACATAGTAAGTCAGAGGTTGCTGTGTGTTATAGGAAAGAACGCAGCAGGGTAGAAAGAAGAGGGATGTGGTAGATGCTGACAAGGTAACATTCCAGCAGAGGAAGCAGCCACCAGATATAACTCTGTGTGTCTTTCATGTGGATATGAGTGGGACATGTAAAATACAGCTAAGGCCAAAGAATTTTCAAGTGATGTTTATTTAGACAACAATATTCTGCCAGGCGGTGGTGGCGCACGCCTTTAATCCCAGCACTCGGGAGGCAGAGGCAGGCAGATCTCTGTGAGTTCGAAGCCAGCCTGGTCTACAAAGTGAGTTCCAAGAAAGGTGCAAAACCACATGGAGAAACCCTGTCTCGAAAAACAAAAAACAAAAATCTTAATAGTAAGGCAAACAATATGAAGATTTTAACCCACAAATGCAGTGATATATATTTCAGTATAATCATTATATCAATAATGAAGAACCAGATGTTCATGTTAATGTACCAAAAAGTCATTGCTAAAATTCATCAAAAGTTCTTCCCTATCCCCACCCTCAAAAACCCTCCAGTAATAAAACAAGAGTTGGAGGGAAAACATAAAGAATATTAACCTATAGCAAGAGACAAGCAAATGGTGTCCTGTAGTAAGCCACTGAAACTACTTGAATTAAAATGAGTTAGGCAAGAGTATTTACCATGACCTCTATAACCAAACATTTTCTTAGAGATTTTAACAAATATGAAAAATCAAAAAATAAGCACAATGGACATTAACTTTAAGAGAGAAAGAAAAAATAATCTAAGTTGCTGTGACTAATCACTTTGTACACATAAAGCCTCAAGAGTCAAGAGATAGAAACTACTAGAATCGAGATAATTTGGTAAACCGAGTGAGACAGATTTGCAAAAAATGAACAGTTTCATCCCATTTTGTTGTAAATACCTAGAAGCAAAAACAAAAATAAAAGCTAGTTACTGCTAACTAAGTGTACAATATCCAAAGATAAATCCAATTCCCAAGACCTGTATGTCAAGAGTTAAATCATATTAACATGCTTCCAAATAAGAGCTAAATATTTGGTTAGTTCTCCCAAAATTAAATGCAATTTTAATCAGATTTCAATTAGAGTCCCAGCTAGGTTTGCACAGGATTCACAGTTAATTTCAGATAGACTTGATGTTAGTATAGATATGTCCCAAGTAGTACTTGGTTCACATTTATGCTAATAAAAGTTATTTGTGAAATCTGATAGCCTCAATCTCTAAAGGACTGAGGAAGGAAGAGAATTGGATAAGTTGATCCTAAAGTTTTAAGGGCAAATAAATGTTTGGTTGGTTGTTTGGTTGTTTGGTTGGTTTTGTTTGTTTGTTTGTTTGTTTGTTTTTCCAAGACAGGGTTTCTCTGTGAAACAGTCCTGGCTGTCCTGGAACTCACTCTGTAGACCAGACTGGCCTCGAACTCACAAAGAATCCACCTGGCTCTGCCCCCCCACGCCCACCCCCGAGTGCTGGCAGTAAAGGCATGCACCACCACCACCCGGCGCAAATAAATGTTTTAACATTAGCTGAAGAGAAAACAAAAGAATGAATCAGGACCCTGCACAGGAAAGCCCAGGGTCATCCAAGGTCAAATTCAAAAGAACTCAACATAGGGATTTTTTATGGAGATGTGGGCCATCGAAGGGGATGAGGGGGTGCTCCCTATTACAGACCCAAGAAGACATTACAACTCCGGAGTGAAGGAGCAAGAGAAGAGAACGGTGTCAGCAGAGTCCCAGCAGAGCTGTGGCCAGGTCAGAGAATCTACCTTCTAGACAGAGCAGTCAGTTAGGGAAGAGACATTCTAGAAGGAAGATGTGGAACCCCCTCCAGGAGGAAGGTCCCTGGAAAAGCAAAAGGAAGGAAGTGAGGCAGTCCATGGCTGCCCTGAGATTGCTCTGTGAAGCCTTCCTCTTTCATGTGGGCCATTATCTGCTACGGTATCTCAGTGACCAGGCAAGAGGCCTGTGCTGAGGGCTGCTGTCTCCTCCCCAGGCAGAGAAGTCCGAGAGACGGTGAAGATCATCAACAAGGAGGAGCATGGGTTCAATTTTGCCTTCCAGGATAACTCTCGTTTTTCTGAAGGATTCAACAACAGCCTGGTTGTGTGTCCCATGGAAGGCTGGATCCCACCACTGTCCAGGTAAGTACAAAGGACATCCTTGGGGTGCATGCAGGGTCCCAGGCCTTTCATTTATTAAAAATCTCTTCTGGGCCATCAGGATAACTCAGTGGTAAAGGCACCTGCCACCATGCCTGACAACCTGAGTTCAGTCCCCAGAACCCAAATGGTGGGAGGAGAGAACTGACTCCCACAGGTTATCTCTGACCTCCCTCCACATTTCTACTGTTGATGTACACACACACACACACACACACACACACACACACACACACACACACACCAAAAATAATTCCTAAAGAAATAAAAATGAAAACCTCTCCCAACTCTAATATATATGCGATTTCATCTCTCTCCTGCCTGACTCCCCTTGATAAATTATGGGGCATTGAAATTTTTCATTTTTTTAATGTGTGTATGGGTGGTTTGCCTACATGTCTGTCTGCACCATATGTGCAAAATGCTGATGAGGCCAGAAGAGGGCATCAGATTCCCTAGGACTGGAGTTACAGACAGTTTTAAGCTGCCATGTAGGTGCTGAGAGTTGAACCCGGGTCCTCTGGAAGAGCAGCCAGTGCTCTTAACCACTGAGCCATCTCGCCAGCCCTAATCCCAATCTTCATCTTAATATTTTTCTCATGTCCATAGCCCTTTCCTTGTGGTCTTGTGCGTATGAATCCACAAAGCAGTACCAAGCTTTGCCTGGAAAATCTTTATAGTTCACTTAATTTGGAGTGGTGGTGGTGGTGTCCTTTGCTCAGTGTATCTAATAACCCAGTGGACTCTTGCTTTATTAGATTTTAACAGGCCAGCCTAGTTGATTAATCTGCTGTCTTGTTTCCCTATCAGTTTCCCAATTGATATTTTCTTCACGCCAAAGCAAGAAGGAGATGTGAACTTCAATTTGATCTGTAATGTAAAAAGGAAAGCCCACCCTCTGACACTCAATGTCAAGGCCGAGGGCTACACAATGAATGCAGAGGTCAAGTGCAGAGACAGGACAGGCTCCACCACCCTCTTGATGTCCAACCAGATCAACACCATCAACTTCTATGAGGTAAGGGGTAACAAGACCATCACTATCTCTCTACCTTTAGCTAGGGGACATGGTACAGTGAGTATGAGCTGAGTCTTCCTGTCTCAAATACTAGAGAGACCAGACAAATAAATATACCCTCAGAATTACAATGGGAATGTTTTTATTATTTTTTGGAGGATGAATATGATATGAATACTTGGCATTAAACAAACAGGAAAGGTTTTCACTACCAAGAAAGATCTAAGAATTAAATTACCAACTTACACTCCAGATATAGGAGGACCCCACCACTTGGTGGGTCTTGCTGGAATATCGAATTCCCTTCAGCTAATAACACCCAGCTTATCAATATCACTCTCCATCCTTATTTCCCAAAGAACTTTTCTGCCTAAACAAGGTATCTATGATTTTTTCATTCTCTGCTCTGTTCTCCTTCTGTCTCTCAGGTAGAGTTAAATGAATGTGTGCAGTGTGAATTCAACTTCATCAACACTGGCAAGTTCAACTTCAGCTACCAGGCAGAGCTCTCTGGGCCAAAAGCCTTATTGCAGTACTTGGACTTCACGCCCACTGACAATAGCGTAGATGTGGGGCAGTCAGAACCTGCCAACCTGTCTTTCCAACCGTATCAAAAGTGTGTCTTAAAGGGCCTGGAGCTCAAAATCAAGGTGAGACCATTTAATGTCTTCCAAATGCTGAAAGAATTTGTAGTTGTGGCCCCAGCTGGTTAGTTTAAGCAATTTCTACAGGGTGGTTGTTTTGGAGACAGTTCCCACAAGCTCTGGAACAGAAGCCTCAGCAGTGTCAACCAGAAAGCAAATAACGGACCACACACTGTGATACTATTCAGACATTAAAGTAAGTGGGAGGGCTGGATAGGGCAGAGAAGGTATACACACAACACTCTCCAAGATGGGGTGTTAAATGAAAAGCCGAGAACAGTGATGTCAGATAAGGACATCTAAAAGGCACTCTGACATCAGGGACAACACTGGCAAATCCAGCTTCCTCAGAACTATAGAAATTGACTGTCCTAGAAGCATTTATACCAGAATGACTACCGATCCATAAAAACAATGAGGTCTGCAGTATTCAGTTTGCCCTATTCCCACCTTCCAGCATCCCCCAGTCTCTGCAGCAGTCTCAGTAGACAAGAGCTCTGCAGTGAACATACAGACAGGTAACCTCTTAACCACTGGAGCAAGAAAAGTCAGTTTGGACTGCCTCAAAAGCTCCACTGTAAAGGAACTGTCATTATTATCCCACTCTAGAAGTTCATGTGTGTGTGCATGCCCTTTACCCATGAGCCATCTTGTCAGTCCCCAATCTAGAAGTCCAATGGGAACCTCTATTCATAGGGCTTATTTTCATTTCAACCAAATCAAAGTTAGGCCATTTTACACCTTCTTTTGTTATGGGATATTTGTCCAGAATAATCAGTAACAACTGTCAAACAGTTGCAGCCGCCTAAGGTGGCAGTAGCACTTGGGGACAAACAAAGGGACAAGTTAGAGGAGTATCTGTTTACAGGGGTCTTTGAAAAGCTTCAGCACATTCACCGGCATCAAGACAGCCATGCATCACATGGACACATGCATATCATGGGCCTGAAATACTGTTGAGGAGGCCATCAGTTCTTACCTCTAGCATTCCAGGGTGAGACCAAGAAGAAAGTAAAAGACTTTGCCCACAGGCCAGAGAGATGGCTCAGTGGTTAAGAGCACTGGCTGCTCTTCTAGAGGACCTGAGTTTGATTCCTAGCACCCCAATGGCAGCTGGAAACTGTAATCCCTGTCCCAGGACCTTCACAGGTTCTGCATTCATGTGGTACACATATATGTATATGCAAGTAAAATACCCATACACATTAGATTAGATAGATAGATAGATAGATAGATAGATAGATAGATAGATAGATAGACTTTACTCATTTAATCAAGATAGGAGACCCCCTTTATCTTTTATTTTTGTTATTGTTATTATTATTTTGATATTTTAAGACAGGGTTTCTTTGTGTAGCCTTGGTGTCCCGGAACTCACTCTGTAGGCACATGCTGACCTCAAACTCACAGAAATCGCTCTGCCTCCCAAGTGCTGGGATTAAAGGCATGTACTATCACCACTCAGCTGCCCTTTTATCTTTTATTTACAACCCAATGACAGAACTATATTCAATGGCTACCCTGAAACACAAGGGAAGATGAGAAATCAGGCCTTTCACTTGGGCCTGTTGGCAACCGCAGTCCCACCCTGTATGATAATTAGCCATTTCTGCCAGCCACTCTGTCTTCAGGCTGTACCAGTGCTGTTGGAACAGAGCAAGAGCCAGTGTGGACTCTGGTTAGAGTAGCAAACTGTAAGCAAATAAACTCAGTCCTATTGAAACAGACTCTCTGGAGATGGCACCCTGAAACCTGTAATTTGTAAAGCACCAACCACTTTCTTTCTTACCCTGTGGATGCAATTGCCCTGTCTTCCTGCCTCTAATTACAGGCCTCTGGCCCATCTCTCCTTGCAGATCAGCCATGGCCCAACATTCATATGCAACATCTTAGGCTGTGCTGTGAGCCCAGCTGTCCATTTCTCCTTCACCAGCCACAACTTTGGGACTTGCTTCATCTACCAAGCTGGGATGCCCCCATACAAACAAACCCTCATTGTCACCAACAAAGAAGAAACATCTATGAGGTAAGCAGTCTTCACAGAGAGGTAAGATGATTCTACAACAACTTGAGGAGTCTACAGACTCCATGTAAGGGACTTCCTTTCTTCTCATTTCATCTCTGTTGGTGTAATAAAGCTCTCTGACCAACAGCAGCTTAGGGGAGGAAAGGGTTTGTTTCATCTGACACATCCAGGTCACAGTCCATCATGGAGGGACGTCAGAGCAGGAACTTGGGGCAGGAACTGAAGCCAGAACTGCTTGCTACTCCACTGAGCCTTACCTCCTACCAGAGAACTCACAACCAAGGAAGTACAGCAGAAACCACGGAGGAATGTTGCCCTCAGACTCACGGCTCGCCCTCAGACTCAGGTTTAACTCATCCACTTATAGGCCAGGACCACCTGCCCAGGGATGGTGCCACCCACAGTGGGCTGAGCCCTCCTGCATCAGTCAACAGTCAAGACAATCCCCCACAGACACACCAACAGACCAACCCGCTAAAGACACTTACACAATTAAGACTCTTTTTTTTCCAGGTGATTCTAGTTGACAGTTGACGCTAACTAGTTCATTTTACCAAGACAGAAATGATGAGGAACGTCCAGCACAGGTGGCATTAATCCTGGTTCCCTATCTCCACCATTAATATGAATACTTGGGCATCCATGAGCTTCCTGCTAAACATCCTCTTTTTGATTAGTAGAGGTGTCTTAGTTTGGGTTTTTATTGCTGTGAAGAGACACCATGACCACAGCAACTCTTACAAAGAAAACATCTAACTGAGGTGGTGGCTTACAGTTTCAGAGGTTCAGTCCAGCAGCAGCAGGATGGGGAGCATGGCGCCATGCAGGTAGATGTGGTGCTGGAGCTGAGAGTGCTACATCTTGCAGGCAACAGGAAGTCAACTGGCTGTCACACTGAGCGAAACTTGAGAAAAAGACCTCAAAGCCCGCCCCCACAGTGACACACTTCCTCCAACAAAGCCACACCTACTCCAACATGGCCACACCTTCTAATAGAGACACTCCATTTGGGGAACATTTTCTCTCAAGCCACCACAAGAGGGCTGTGTCAAATGACTGCCTAATGCAAACTCCTGTAGCTTCTGTTTCATCTCCTCATGCAATAGGTTTGGAAAGAAGGTGAGAGAGTTTAAAAGTGAATTGCTCTGCAGTAATTAGCAGGTCTGTGCTGAGCCTAAATCTTCCAGATAAAACCCAGCCTGCCTGTATCACCCCTGTAGAATGTTTCGGTCCAGGTCTCTACACCTCTTTTCAGACCAAATAAGAGAATCTAGTTCAGCCACTGATCAGTTTCAGATCTCTGTATCAGCCCTACAGAGAACATTGTGCAGTGGAAAAACATTGTTATCTATGCTGTCCAATATGATGGCCTTTAGCTGTATGTAGCTTGGTGCAAGCAAAGCACTGCATTTTAATTTAATTTTAATTAATTTTAACTTTAATTACTACTGTGTCTTGTCACTACCACATCGGATGGCATAACCCCAAGTTCAAATATCAACTCTTTCATAGCTGTGACACTGAGCAAATTTATTTTGTTTTATTCTTTTTGTTGTTGTTGTTGTTGTTGTTGTTGTTGTGGGGGAGTATATTGTCTGTTAGTTTTTGAGATGAAGTCTCACTGTGTGGCCCAAGCTGGCCTAGATCTCACTATGTAGCCCAGGCTGGCCTCAAACTCATAATCCTTCTATCTCAGCCTCCTAAGTACTAGGATTACAGATATGTACCACCATGCCAAGCCCATATTTTAAATTTTTAAATTCTCTATGTCTGTTTCCTTGTCTAAAGTAGGAGACCACATCTGGAAGCTGTAAATGGAGGCTTTTCTCTGCCCCACCCCATCCTGCAACTGTTTCCAAATAATCACTCAGAGGCTTATATTAATTATAAATGTTTGGCCAATGGCTCTGGCTTATTACTAATTAACTCTTACATTTAAATTAACCCATATTTCTTATCTATGCTTTGCCATGTGGGTTCATGGCTTGTTACCTCATTTTCTATATATCTTCCTTCTTCAACAGTAACAGGCTGGCATCTCTCTGACTCTGCCCTTCTTCATCTCCCTGTATCTCTGGCTTTCCCGCCCAGCCTTATTCTGCCTGGCTGTAGACCAAAACAACTTCATTATCAACCAATGAGAGAGACACATATTCACAGCATACAGAAGGACATCCCACAGTATTTACCCCTTTCTGTCTAATCAAAAAGGAAGGTTTTAACTTTAACATAGTAAAATTATGTACAACAAAACAATTATCAAGTAAGAGTCAGTTACAATATTCAGTCTATTTGTATTTGGCAAAATTTAAAAAATACTCTATTATCTATCCTATCTTTGTGAGTCTAAAGTTTCATATCTAATTTACCTTTTATCATAACTAAGGAAAACTATAGTTGTAACTATCTAGTCTTCAACTCCATCAAAGACCCCGGAAGGATATAATATTACCTGAGTAAACAGGAAGTGCATTGCAAGCAACTTCCAAAATTCTAGAAATGACAGAGACATCCAGCTGCCTGGACAGTCACCCAAAGTTCCTCTGCAATGTTGAGGCATCCATCCTCAGCCTACAGGCCTAGAGTATCTGGCAAACTTTTCCGTGAAGCAGGAAATTTGAAGGACTGTCCTGCCTATATTGGCAAAGTTTAGCAGTCACTTTCCTGTGGGTCTTGCATGTCCAGTTTATACAACATATTGTCAAGCAGTACAGGCAAGAGCAGTTTCTTGCCCAAATGGCTAGCCTTGCCACATTGAAAGCAAACTCCATAAGGAGATTCTTCAATGCCCATCATCCTCTTTGAAGTAATTGGTGCTGCCAGGAACAGATGTGTCTCATTGCCATGAAAAAAGCTTAGGTTAACAAAACATTTTAAATGCCACAGGAAGCAGTACTTAGAACATTGTCTTTTACTGTTAGCTGCTGCTACTGCTGTTATTATTCTAGATATTAAATCACAAGACTGTCATTTAGTTTTAAATAAATTTAAAATCTGACCTACCAAGATGGAGAGATGGTTCAGTGGCTGGGAGCACTTGCTGCTCTTGCAGAGGACCCACATTCCATTCCGAGCACTCACGTCGTGGCTTATAACCATCTATAACTCCAGTTCCAGGGTATCTAACATCCTCTTCTGACCTCTGGCATGCACGTGGTATGCATATATACATGTAGGCAAACACTCATATGCACAAAATAAAAATAAATACTTTAAATCTTATCTACTTATAGTCTTCCTTTTACAGTTGGATACCATGTCAGTCTACTTAAAAGCCTTGAGCTCTGTGCATCCATTTAGGTAAGCCCCTTCTCCAAAAACACATCAGGAAGACGAGGAGAAAAAGTCTAGGTGCTCTCCACCCGGGGGAGTAGGGTAGAGATGATCTTTCATCTGACCTCTGAGGGCGCCAGGCATATACAGTGCACATACATACACACACAGGCAAGACATTCATACATATAAAAATGAAGATAAAATAAATCTTTTAAAAATTATTTTAAATAAAATAAGTAAAAAAAAGTGCTTTCATAACTATCTCATTTAATTCCTACAACAACCCTATGAAGTTGCTGGCACTAACCCCATTTTACAAGTAAGGGAGCAGATCTGAATGCCCTGAGCAAATTTGCCCATGTCACATGGTCACATGGCTAGTTATTGGCAGATCCTGATCCACACTCCTGTCTGCCCAACTCTAGAGCACTGCACCCCACTGAGCTTTGTCACCAGTGACTTCTGAAGCGCTTTCGCCTTGTGAAAGAGTGCGAGGCTTTGAGGGGCATTTTCAAGAAAAGGGGCATCAACGGATTGAAAGTGTGAGGTTTGGGGTTTAGACCTGCTCCCGCCCACACCTCAGGATATGACTTAGGCTGAATAACTTGACTGCACCTGAAAGAACATGAGTCAGTCATTGCTGCCATCCCTTCCAGATCGTTGGTGACTCCTCTGACTCTAGGACAGCAGGGCAGGAAATCGGTCACCTTTCAGCCCAGAAAGCACAGGGGACCCATCAGTCTCTCCAGTTCTGCCTTCCTGGTGCTTAGCCCCCTTCCTCTTGGTCTTCCCCAGCATAGATTGTTTATACACCAACACCACACACATCGAGGTGAACTTCAACGTGGACGTGATAAAGCCAGGGAAGACACTGGAGATCCCAATTACCTTTTACCCTCGGGAAGCGATCAGCTACCGAGAACTCATCCCCTTTGAAATCAATGGGCTCTCTCAACAGACAGTGGAGATCAGAGGGAAAGGTACAGAAATGAAGGTAAGAGACAGTGGGCGGGGCTTCAGAACCCTCCTCCTTCCTCTTCCTAGACTCCTGCCCACTAGAACCCACACACCTCTCCACCTCCTCCTCTTCTCTACTCCTGGGATTGCTCCACCCAATATTATCTGTCCTCACCAAGATGGTGTCCCTAATCACAAAAGGTGGGGAGGAATTTTTCAACTAGGCTCAAGGGAATCCCAGCTCCTACTCAGAATCACTTCTTGGAAGAAGTGTCACATACAACATCCCACTGGACATCATAGCTTATGCAGACATAGGGGTCAGCTGTGAACTATCCCTCCTTCTCACGCTCACCGGTGAATGTTCTCAGCCAGCTGTGGGTTCCAGGATTACATTCAGAAACTCCTCCTGCCCAGGTGACCCAGATCTGTAGGAAATGGTCCTGATAGTCACCCCTGTGAAACTGGCATCTGTTAACTATGTCTGGTATTTTTCTGGTGGCAGTATTTGTATTGTAACAGAAGGTTTGAGAAGACTGAAAAAAATTCAAGGTTCTCAAGAATGCATAGGATATTTCAACAAATGAGCAAGGAAAGGGGTGTGTGGCCACCTCCCCTTAAGCCACAGGAGCAAAAGGACATTGCCACCTCTTGTGTCTTATCAACACAAAAGCACAGCTCTTGCTCCAAAGAGAATTAGAAAAAATTCATTGTGAGCCAAATATGAGTGACCAAGGGTTGGTAGCAAGATCTGGGTTAACTTGGGGGATGTGGTCCACAATCCAAAAGACTGTGTGAGCTTTTACACTCAGAACAAAAGAAAGTCACAGGTGTGTGTGTGTGTGTGTGTGTGTGTGGTGTGTGTGTGGGTGTGTGTGTGTGTGGTGTGTGTGTGTGTGTGGTGTGTGTGTGGGTGTGTGTGTGTGGGTGTGTGTGTGTGTGTGTGTGTGTGTGTGTGTGTGTGTGGTCTCGCACGTGCACATTGATGGGGATGAGTTACACAGAGAGGGGAAATTCCTTCTACAGGTTTCAGAGGTTCCAATGCTCATGTCTCCAGGGTTGGGGAAGCTAGTAATGAACCAAAGGAGCACCTGACCTGAAGCAGTTAGGTCATGGAAAGAGGGAGCTGCCCGTGCTTCTGCAGGACATAAGCATCCTGTTTGTTTTCCACATTGACTGACAACCTCTGCTCCCTACTCTTTCTGGTCACACAGATCTTGGTTCTAGATCCAGCCAACAGGATCGTGAAGTTAGGAGCTGTCCTGCCAGGACAGGTTGTAAAGAAAACCGTTTCCATCATGAACAACAGCCTTGCGCAGCTCACCTTTAACCAGTCTGTCATGTTCTCCATTCCAGAACTCCAGGAAGCCAAGGTCAGTGTAGGGAAATGGGGGGACTGGGGCAGGCCATGGGGGTTTGCAGGATATAGAAAAATTGGCTATGAGAGGCCAGCCAGAGCAAGAAACCCAGAGAGTATCCCATCCCAGGACTCCATGTTGCCCACCATCCCATGCAGACAAAGAGGAAAAACTCCTTATTCCCCTTCCTTCACAAATCCAAAACAAAACTCCTCGGTCCCAGCAGGTCAGGGCCATTGACAGCCTGGCTGGATCAGTGTGTGCTTGGTTGGTTGGTCTCTTTATCAGGGGTAGGAATAGAACCCAGGATCTTTCACTTAGTGTACAAGTGCTCTGCCAGTGAACTTTACCCTCAGATGGCTATATCAAATTGCCCCTTAGAGGGTAACCAGAGTTGTTAAAGTGATCTGTCTTGAGCTGTTACCTCAGGCTAGCTCCCAAAGTCATGACGTCCGAGAAATCCCCAGAACTGTTTTCTCCCGTGCCCTTCCCTCACTCCCGGCAGCCTCCGCGCATGTCTGCCGACTGCTCTGCACTCCAGACAGACAGTGTAAGGAGCTGGCTTCCTTACAACAGATTTGGGTTTGCTTCTTACCAGGACTAAGGGGAAAGAGGAAGCCAGATAGGAATTTATGCAGTGACTCCCGGACTTTAGAATACAAGTCACCTGGGGAACTTTAGAAAATGCAGGTTCTAGACCATCCCGGACACACTGATTCAGTTGGCCTGAGCACAGCCTGGGGCCTGGGTTTTATTAGGCCCGGTACTTACTCTTTATTATTTGTATTTTTAGTTAACACACAAAATAATAGTTTCGTCACCACCTTTTTGTTTGCTTGTTTGCTTGTTTTGTTAATTTTTTTGAGACAGGGTTTCTCTGTGTAGCCCTGGCTGTCCTGGAACTTATTCTGTAGACCAGGCTGCCCTGGAATTCAGAGATCCGCCTGCCTCTACCTCCTGAGTTCTGGGATTAAAGGCGTGTGCCGCCACTCCAGCTCATTATGACATTTTTTGCACACATATGTATGTGTGTGATTGTACCTTGTTCTTATTTACCATCCCCAACTCTCCTTTCCTATCCCTGTTCCCCCACTCCTGCTGTTTCCCTTCCTCTCCTCAGAGAGTCTCTTCTGCTTTCTTATCATGTGTGTGTGTGTGTGTGAGTGTGTGTGTGTGTGTGTGTGTGTGTGTGTGTGTGTGTGTGTGTGTTTGCAGACGTTAAATCTAGAGTCAGCACAGGAGAAAAAGCATACAGTGCTTTGCATTTCTTCCCCACCCCCATCCTGTCTTGTTCCCGCTCCCCCTCCCTTAGACCATTTCCTCTTCACTCATAGTCCTCCTGCTCCTTGCAAAGTGTGTGTGTGTGTGTGTGTACATATATACATATATATACACACACACACATATATATAGTTAATACATACATATATAGTTAAGTCAAGAGTGCATATGAGAGGCTGGCTTCTTTCACTTGACCTGATGCTCTCCCATCGGGGAGCACTTGAGGGAGCACTTGAGAAAGCCTAGATTGATGCTCCTTGTTTCCTGTCTCCTCTACCATGGAGGAGGAAGAAAGAATGAAATGCCCAAAGGAGCTGAAAAATGGAACCGTACAGGAAACTAACATGTGTTGGATCCCTGTCATGTGCCCCACATTTTACAGACGTGATCTTGCCCTTCACTGAAGGGCAAGCAAAGGGGAGAGTTTGAGTAACTTATCAAAGATGACCCAGCTGGTAACATATGAGATTTGATCCCTGGGCTGAGAGTCCCAGCAGCAAGACCTCAGGACACGGGGGCCTGAGAAGCCTCCCTACCTTCAGCTTCTGAGTCACGTTGTCTTTCTGTCTAGGTCATCACCTTGGAGCCCTTCCACAATATCACCCTGAAGCCCAAAGAAATCTGCAAGCTAGAAATTACCTTTGCCCCCAAGAAGCGCATCCCTCTTTTCTCTGAGGAGGTGTTCATGGAGTGGATGGGACTACTGCGTCCCCTCTTTCTCCTTAGCGGCTGCTGTCAGGCCCTAGAGATTTCCCTGGACCAGGAGCACCTTCCCTTTGGTCCTGTTGTGTACCAGACACAAGCCACAAGGCGCATCCTCATGATGAACACAGGCGATGTGGGTGCAAGGTAGGATGGGCAGCGGTGTCTCCCACCAGAGGCTGTAGCAGACATCTACATCTCTAAATTCTGTTCCTCAAAGGAAACATCACAGTAACAGCTACAACCGTGATTACATGGTAGAAAACATTGGTACAATCCTGGTATATGCCCATCGTATGGTCTCCCAACTTAATCTCAACAACTCTAGACCGCTAATACTATAATATAATCTCTGTGGTTGAGATACTTAGGAGGGAGGATTTAAAATGCATAGTGATACCCTGTCTTTAAAAAAAAAGAAAAGAAAAGAAAAGAACTAAGGCCAGGCATGGTGGTACACTATATAATTCTAGCACTTGAGGACTGGAAAGTGGAGGCAGGAGGAGGATCAGTAGCTGAAGGCAGCTCTGGCTAGATATGTTCAAGGTCAGGTTAGCCTGGATTATATGAAACTTTGTTTAAAGGGGGAGGGGATGCTGGGGATGTAGCTCAGTGGTAGAACCTTTGCATAGCATGTGCAAGGCTCTGAGTTCAACTCCCAACATCACAAAAAAGAAAGGAAAGAAAGAGGTAGGGAGAAAGGGATGGAGGGAGAGGGAGAGAGGAGTGCGGGAGAAATATGGGACAAAGTGTGCTCTCTAGGCGTCATTCCCATCAGATAGAATTAGAGAAAATACCAGCAATACAATTCTCAATCTGTTTTAGTATAAATGAAGTATAAAAAGATTAACTTTCTCCCAAATCACATAAGCATCAGTAAGCATGGGTACAAGGCTGGGCGTGCTGACCTGGAATCAACCCAGTCTCCAGGGTAGGTGCTTTATAGCCTTATTTCAGAGATGAAGTGAGGCTTAGAGATTCCACAGCCAGGAAATGAAAAGACAGGACTAGAACCCAGGCTCTCCCCTCTTGCTGCTCATGGATTGACATGGCTGTCCAGGCTGCCCACTACATACCCCAGGGGTCCTCACCATATAGACTCAGTGTTATGCCGCCAAGCGGGATGTTATATGGTAGCCCTGTTTTAGAGGGACTGTTCTGTACCATTCATCCTCTGCCTTCTGCCCATACCAAGTGCCCAATCACAGGGATGGCCCCATGGGTCATCAGGATCCCAGTGCCACCAAGAACTCTCACATGAAGGGCTGGTCACCACCCTTCAGGATCTAAACAGGTAGTGCGTGAGATGGTCAGGGCTACACTCTTAGAGGACTGTGGTCCTAGTCTAGCTCCTCGCTAGCTATGCAGTCTTGGGAACACATGTGTGCATGTTCATATGTACATTTCCCAGCTGTCATTCATGGACAATAAGTGCAGCCACCTCTCACCCCTGTTCAACTGTAAGAGGGAGCAGATTCCCCTTACCCAGAGAGTGATCTTGGCCCAGGGTTTCTAACCACCTCTGCTCTGACGGAGCTTCCTCCTTCTAGATCCTAGGGAGTAGTCCAGGTGGGGACCATGCTGTCAGAAGTCCGGGTAATGTCTTTTATTTGCATACCCTCAGAATATTAACATACTATCTCTCTTGTCTTCTTCTGTTTTGGAAAAGGTTTAAATGGGATGTCAAGAAGTTCAAGCCTCACTTCACCATCAGCCCTGAAGAAGGCTACATCACCTCAGGCATGGAGGTTGCTTTAGAAGTAACCTACCATCCCACTGAGGTAGGAAAGGAGAGTCTCTATAAAAACATTCTCTGCTTCATCCAAGGAGGAAATCCTCTGTGCCTCACCCTCTCCGGGATCTGCGTGGGACCACCTGCC
>CABHPQ010001181.1:63201-76469 GCA_902168405.1 Peromyscus aztecus
CACACACACACACACACACACACACACACACACACACACACACACTGTAGCTCCGGCCCCTGGGAGACAGATCAGAGGAGGTGGCATGGAAAGGGACGTTCCTGCTTCTTCCAGGTGGTGAACTTCAACTGCCAAGTGCGCTCCAGGCACACACAGACCATCCTGCTCTCCAACCGTACCAACCAGACCTGGAATCTGCACCCCATCTTCGAGGGCGAGCACTGGGAAGGGCCCGAGTTCATCACCCTGGAGGCCCATCAGCAAAACAAGCCCTATGAGATCACCTACAAGCCTCGCACCATGAATCTGGAGAACCGCAAGCACCAGGTAAACTGAGGCCCTCCGCCTGCTCTCTGGCACAGAGGAAGCAAGGAGCTGTATAGTCAGGGGCTAAAAGACAGTTCTAGAGCTCGGAGTTGGCAGACTATTCAAATAAGGAGTGAGTACCCGGATCCCGGAACGATGGGAAGCCAGGACAGTTGTCAGGCAATGGCTTCCCCTTTGCCTGTGTGTACATATAGAATCCGAGGGCTCGGTTCTGAAATGAAGGCCGAGACCAAGCATCGAGAAATTCCTGTTTAGTTTAAGCGCATCAGTAACATCACGGTAGCTGTAATAAAAATCAGAAGAGGGTCAGTGAGATGGCTCATCGGATAAATGTGCCTGCCACCAAGCCTTGCAAATTTCAATCCCCAAGACCAACATGTTGGAAGGAGAGAACTGTCTCTCACAAGTTGTCCTCTGATTTCCACACATCCAATGCCATATGTGTATGTATACACACACACACACACACACACACACACACACACACACACACACATAAATAAAATAAGGATGTCATTTAAGGGCTAGAGAGAGATGGCTCAACAGTTATGAGCATTTGCTGTTCATACAGAGGACCTGAGCTCGGCTCCCAATACCTGTGTTGGGTGACTCGCAACCCCCTATAATTCCAGTTTCGGGGGACTCCAATGTCCTCTCTGGCCTCTGTAGGCCCTACACTCACATGCACATACCCACACAGAGACACATAAATAAAAATAATAAAAATAAATATTTTTGAAATATAATTTTAAAAATCAGGCTGGATAGTAGTGACATGTACCTTTAATCCCAGCACTTGGGAGGCAGAGGCAGGTGGGGCCCTAGGTTTGAGGCCAGCCTGGTCTACATATTGAATTCCAGCACAGCCAGGGTGACATAGAGAAACCCTGTCTCAAAAAAAAAAAAAAATCAGAAAAGGAAGGCAGCCAGTGTGTGCACTTAGAAGCAAATGATATTTTCTTCAGCTTTTTCTATTTATCTAATACAACAAGCTTCTGCTTCTGTGAGGGACCCTGTCTTAAAGGAGTATCATGGAAAGCAATAAAGGAAGACATGCAGTATCCTCCTTTGGCCTCCAAGTGGTTGCACACAGGTTCACTCATCTACATACCCATGTGTATACAACACACCACACACACACACACACACACACACACACCATACACACACACCACACATACACACACATACATACCACATATACACACACGTACATACATATACACACACCACACACACACCAAACATACACACACACATATACACACACCACACATACACACACACAACACACAACAGAAGTTAAAATTTTAAAGTAAAAGTGTTAGACTTACTTGCCCCCTCCAGGTCAGGTAGGTGCCTGTTAATACAGGATCTTCGGTGTCACTCTGATCTGTCACTTCTTCTTCCAAGGGCACTCTCTTTTTCCCCCTCCCGGATGGGACTGGCTGGCTGTATGCCCTGCACGGAACTGCTGAACTCCCCAAAGCTGTTGCCAATATCTACCGCGAAGTTCCATGTAAGACTCCCTATACTGAGCTCTTGCCAATCAGCAACTGGCTGAACAAGCCCCAGAGGTGAGAAAGTGGGGCGAGCAGTCAGGGTGGGGGGAACAGATGACTTCCACCGTCCAGTTTGGTCCTTCCGCTCAGGGCTTACAGAGAACGGCAGGCTCAGGGGAGTCAGAGACGTAGCCCTCAACGTAGCCAGGTGTCTCATGGACATGAACCCAGTCTTCTTGTTGAGTGCTGATTCTTACAGACCGTAGCGCATTGCCTACCTTAAAATAAATGCCCAACAAATAGTAGTTCTGATGATCCTAACGGTCATTGTCTTTGTTGTTGTTGAGTGTCTTGTAGCCTGAGCTACTAGCCAGAGAAGAAAGCCCTCGCTGTGCTTACAGCAGGAGGTAGAGAGGACAAGAATAGCAGAGGTCAAGAGCAAGTGGCCTCATCCTTTCCTCCACAGAGAAGACATGGAGGCTAGAAGCGCATCTTCCTGAAGATCACCTGCTTGGCAGAGTGGACAAAAGCTCAGATCTAAGTCTGAACCCCAGTTCTGCCAATAGCCACGAATGTTGTCTGACATGTTATCGTCCTTCTTTGGGCCTCTATTTCCTCTTCCCTAAAGGGGAGGTGTTCGTGAAACAAACTCCTCTAAACATTATGACAGTTGGCTGTCTGTAAACAACATGGAGAAGGGACTACTGGGTAGATGGAAGTGACTGCCATTGTTAGTGACAGAATGAAGCCTAGAACCACAGACCCGTACAATCTCCAGAAAAGCAAAAGTAGACCCAGCCCCTCTCCTCCCCTTCTTCGGACAATCCCCCTGTCTCTCCAGTGTCTCTTGTCATTTCCCATCGCCCCTCTCCTCTCTTGTACTGCTCCAGATTCCGGGTCATCGTGGAAATGTTAAAACCAGAGAGGCCAGACCTAAGTGTCACTATGAAGGGCCTTGATTACATTGATGTACTATCTGGCTCCAAGAAAGACTACAAGCTGAACTTCTTTTCCCACAAGGAGGGACTATACACTGCAAAGGTATCACCATGTCAAAGACACCTCCTAAAATCCCCGGAGGTTTGACCCTAGGGTATTCGAGAATAGCAGGTGCTATCCTTCAGGCACTGTCCCCAGGCACCAGAGTGTTCACTCGGTGCTATCTTGCCTAATCCATTCATTTGCTTAATAGATATCCATGGAGCACATAGGCCATGTTCTGTGCTAAGTGTTGGTAACACAGCAATGGCCAAAGCCAAGCACGGTCTCTATTCTTAGGAAGCACACAGTCTAGTGGAGGGAAACAGACATTATCCTGTCAATGCAGAACTTTCAAATGAGAGAAGCACTTTGATGTAGGGGAGCATATGTGAATTCACAGCTCACAGGAGCAGTCAGGACTGAAGACTTGAGTGTTGTTTATTTACAGACCGTCTTTGGAGCTATTAGTAATGATGGAATCACCAAGGGAAAGATTTTCAAGTATAAAATTAGACAAGGTCTTTAAAAAGAATGTATGTAAAAGCCAGGCTGTATAAATAAAATTGTCACCTAATAATAACAAGATTAACAATCCAATGTACTACGAATGGATAGAGTGTGCTCCACAAGAGTAACCACATGAAATCCAGGCACAAAGGCACATACCTGGAGTCCCAGTGCTCAGGAGTGTGAGGCCTGCCTCTGGAGTTGTATGCTGACCTGAGCTACGAGACCCTGTCCCAAAAGAAACGTGTTTTAAGTTGCTATGTATGAACGACCACAAGCACACCAGGCCAACACTGCCATTCTCCTGGGAAGAGTTCTGACAGATGAGCAGCATATTAGATGTAGGGAGGGGCTACTTAGTGTTGTGTAGGTGAGCTCTGATTCACCCCATGCAGGGTATCTTTTGCACATGACCTTCAGCAAGACACTGAGTTTTGCTACACTTCCATTCCCTCCTCTGTAAAGGGTGAGGGCATTGCTGACCCATTGTGAGGATCGTGTAGCCTGACATCTACTAACCCCCCAGTGAGCATTAAATGCTGTCTGTCATTGTCATTCTCACTAAAACTCTGGCAGCAGTAGCAGTAGGCATGAATCCCATTACAGCTGGAAGCTCTGAAGATCTCACTTCTTCCCTAGAGTTTCCTGGATGTCCCCACTGGTAAAATTCTGTCAATGAACCAAGCTGCTCTAGTGTCTTCTAAATCATCTCTCGCCTGCACAAAGCCAGACTACAGTTTCTAAAGAGAAAGGCCTGCCTGGCAGGGATAGGACTGGCTAGCCATGCCACCCCAGTCTGTGTGCTTCACGTGCCCAGCAAGGCTCCCAGATAGCAGGAGAACCTGAGTGTGGACAGAGAACCCTAGGCTAATGTCTTCTCTCCCCTGCTTCTTTCTATTCTGCCTGTAAACACAGGTGATCTTCCGGAACGAGGTGACCAGTGAGTTCTTGTACTACACTGTGAGTTTCAGGGTCATCCCTTCCGGCATTATAAAAACCATCCAGATGACAACCTCAGTCCGCCAGAATGCATCAGCCTCCATCAAGTTGGAGAATCCCCTACCCTATTCTGTGACCTTCTCTACAGAGTGCAAGTTGAATGACATCAGCCTACCTTCCCAGTTCGCTGTGCCTGCAAACTCTGAGGTAAGGCCCTGACTGCCAGGGGACCCTTGAGGGCTATGACAGAGGCTTCTACCCATGAGGGCTCTGGGTTTATGTTCTGCAGCCCTTGAGTGTAGGCTAGCCCTGATAGAGGGCAAGAAGAATGGCAAGGGACAGTCAACCTCATGTTCCTTTCTTCTGCAGCCAAAGTCTTCATGTAAACTAGGAACACTTAGCTTTGGTATGGACTCCTTTATAATTACTCTGTCTATTGATTGTTTGCCTTGTTCAAACTAAAGGAAAAACATCTTTTTTTTGCTAATTGTAAAAGTAGCACAGAGCTAGAAGTGTACCTTAGTTGCAGAGCTTTTGCCTGGCACGCATGGAGTATCCTGGGTTTGATCCCCAGACCACACACACACCAAGGTTCATGGATCTTAGTGTGGAAAAAAGAAAGCAAAGCGTATAAAGTATCAGGATAAAACGCACACGTATACATATGCATACACGTATAAACATGCACCACATACACATATATATGCACACATATGTACACACATACACATGCTTGTACACTTGTTGCTTGTACTTGCTTATGTACAGTGTTCTGAAGAGGCACATAAGAACCTCCAACTATGGCTAAAAGGTCATGGTCAGGAATTATGAACCGAGGGGAAGATGGACTTTCCTTTTTAGTCCTTTTACAGTTTGTCATTCCGAACTCACTGTCTACATTTTATCAAAATCCCCACTCTAACTTCCCTGCCTCTCCAACCCTTGTCCAACTCTGCCTGTTCCCTTCACACGACTCCACCTCTTCCTTCATCTCCAGGATCTAGGTTTTTCTCCACTCTCCTGCGCATTGTTGGCAGGGTTGTATCTGTCCTTCAGAAGTGGGCTCCAACCAGCTGGTCAGTTTTTGTTGGTGATGTTCTGCGTTAAGTTGGGTTTGGGTTGGTGTCTTTGAGACAGGGTCTCCCTGTGTGACCCAGACCGGCCTCAAACTCATGATCCTGTTTTTGTTGCTGAGCTCCACCAGTGCAGGCTCTCCTTTTGAGTCTCTACTGCCCCCACTAGGTTAATCTTATTACAACAGCTCGCAGTTAAACTGAAACCACCCCTCCAGCTTCTGCTGGAGTGTCCCACCAAGTTTTCCAGTTTATGTGGATCCCCTCATATCAGCGGTGATCTGGGCTCTCTGACTCTTAAGGCTGATGCTCCCCTCACCATGCAGGAGCTATTACTACACTAGGCTCATCGCTGTTGGTACTTCGGCTCCACCAACTCACATTTGAGTTTGAGGTCGCCCTTGCACTTAGTTTCATTATAGATGTTAGCTTGTTCTTGTTATTTTGAGCCTAGCTGATCTGTGTGTTTGGGGATAGAGTAGGTATTTGAGGAGAGTCCAAACAATGTTGTAACTACTGTTTTCCTCTTACCCTAAACCTAGAGAACTGGGGGTTGGGGATTTAGCTCAGTGGTAGAGCGCTTGCCTAGCAAGTGCAAGGCCCTGGGTTCAGTCCTCAGCTCAAAAAAAAAAACAAAAAAACAAAAAAACAAAAAAACCTAGAGAACTAGTTTCTATGTATAATGTGAGTCCAAGTTTCACTTTGTTCCCCAAGTCAATATGAATCATCTCAAACTAGCTAAAATTCTCATTTTAAACTGGGCATGGTGGCACATGCCTGTAATCCCAGCACTCCAGAGGTACGGGAAAGAGGATCAGAAGTTCAAGATCATCCTCAGCTATGTACTGAGTTTGAGACCAACTTGAGCTACTCCAGACCCTGTCTCAAAAAACAAAACAAAACAAACAAATCTCATGTCATCTTTCCCTTCTACTCTGCAGAAGCATGTATAAAATAAATGAAACTCATATATTCATGGGTCTGTTCTAGCTCCTCTGGGAGAAAATAATTTCTGTTCTTGTGCCAATACTTCTGTGTTTGATGAACATATACTTAGAGAAGGGTTAATTGACATCAAATAAAGCTGTCAATCAGTCACTCTGGTGATAGCTTGCACTCTTGTCGCTCTTCAGGAATACATCAGCTATTCCTGACTCTTCACTTCTATGTAAATTTTGAAGCCAAGTTGCTCAGAAGAAATAAAGAAAACTAAAAAGAACTCTGGATTTTGAATGGAATTCTATTATTTTAAGATTATTTTAAGAATCAGTCGTCTGTAATCTGTTGATCCGTAACAAATTACTCTCAAGCTTAGCATCTTGTCAGACAGCAAATGCTTGCTCTCTGCATGGATAGTCAGGACTCCAGCTGTGGCAGCTTGGCAGAGCAGTCTTTGCTGGGGGAGGAAAAGTCTCATGAGGCTCAAGTCAGGCAGTCAACCAGGGACCTAGTCATCCTCCCATCTGGGACTAGAAGACCTGCTTCCAGACTCGGGCGTGGGGTTGCTGGAAAGGCTTTTAGCTCCCTGTTGGCAGGTTTCTGGGCCTCAGTCAGTCATCATGTGGACCTCTCCCTAGAGCATTTTCTAATATGGCCCACTTCCCTAGAGTGAAAGATGTAAGGGACAGAGGCTAACCTGAAAGGGGCAGAGGTGTGCACAAAGAGAAGCTTGCAGACAGACTCTTTCACTGCCTCCGCTCAGGAGTGACATGCTTGCATTTTATCTACTAGCCCTCTCCTCAGCCCTGCTGTCCTGGAATTTCTTTAAGGAAGAAACAAATTGGCAGTGCTAGGAATTAAACCATGTGCATTCTTGGGAAGCTTTGTCCCACTGAGCTACAGACCCAGTTTCCCCAGACCCCCTCACCCCTGCTCTTTTGAGACAGGTTCTCACTATATTACTCAGACTGGCCTGGAGCTCATTCTCTAACCCGGAAATAAGGCCTGCATCACCGGGTTTGGCTACTGATTTTGTTTGTTTGTTTTTCAATACAGGTTCTCTTTGTGTAGCTCTGGTATCCTGGAGTTCTCTCTGTCTGTAGACTAGACTGGCCTCGAACTCAGAAATCCGCCTTCCTTTGTCCTGAATGCTAGGATTAAAGGCATGCACCACCATTGCCCAGACTGATTTTTTTTTAATACTAGGAATTCAATTTAGGGCCTTAGGCATGCTAGGCAAGTACTCTATTGCTTGATCCAGTCCCTGGCTCTTGATTCAGTGTCTTTAACAGTTCCACAACTCCATAGGCTTTCTGTTTCTTCTTGAGTCTGTTTCTGTAAGCTATATTTGTTTTTGCACTTGTCCATTCATGGCACTTTGATTATAAAATCATCTTTGTATTATGCTCTGTTTGCTAAACATCTATAGCTTTGGTGATGCTCTCTTTATTCTGATTACTTTTCAATAAGAATTGTTCTTATTTTTAATTTTTAAATTATTTTAATGGGGTGTGTGTGTGTGTGTGTGTGTGTGTGTGTGTGTGTGTGTGTGTGTACCTGAGTGCAGGTGCTTGAAGATGTTAAAGGTATTAACCCAAAGAGCTAGAGCTGCAGGTGGTCATGAGCCACCTGATATGGGTTCTAGGACTTGAACCCTGGTCCTCTAGAAGAACAGTGTGTGTTTCAAACTGATGAGCCATCTTCCAACCTGTGTTTGTTTTGTGTTTTATTAATAGATATTTATAGTAAAACATTTCAAGCTGTGTAGAAGTATATCAAATAATAGAGTCCTATACCCAATTCCCCCAAACATAACACCAGGAATTTTTTTCCCTTTGGTTTTGGTTTTGGTTTTTCAAGACATAGTTTCTTAATATAACAGATCTGACTGTCTTGGAACTTGCTTTGTAGACCAGCCTGGCCTCAAACACACTGAGATCCTCCTGCCTCTGCCTCCTGAACGCTGGGATTAAAGGCGTGTGCCATCACTGCCTGGCTAGGAACAGCTGTTCTTACAGACTTTTTTCTACACACAAACAACAAAAATGGGCCAGCAAAGTGTGTCATTGGATAGAGGCTCTTGCACACAGACCTGATGACTGTTGGGTCCCACAGGCAGCAGGAGAGAACCAACTCCAGAAAGTTGCTGTCTAACCAAGTGCATATGTGTGTGTGTGTGTGTGTGTGTGTGTGTGTGTGTGTGTGTGCGCGCGCACGCGCGCGCACGCACGCGCACACACCCACACTAAATTAATTTTTAATAAATAAGTATGAGCTTTATGTATTTTTTTTCAGAGCTCCTTTCTTCCACTTACAATATCAACACCTCTCGTTACAATTCTACCTCATTCTTTTGTGGCTGTATAATATTCTGCTGAGATGAGCAGACCTCAAGTCATTAAACCAATCTCCTACTGGGTGCTTTTGAGTCGTTCTCTCTCTTTGCTATTATAAATAATACCCTTTGGTTCCTGTGTCATTTTGAAAGAACTGGGGAAAGAGAACGTTTCTCTTCGAGTAAAGGTGGAACCCAGGAAGCTGTTCTGAGAACGACTCTGTGCAAAGAAGGGGCTGCCTGACCTTGAACTGCCTGTTGATTTCCACAAATGTGCTTCCCTAGGAAGGGGCCAACACCTGTTTCTTAGATTCAGAGAGATTTGGGATGAAAAAATACCTGGAACAGAGAAAGCCAGACAGGGTGGGGGGTTGGGGGGAGGTGGGGTGGGAAGGGAGAGAGAATGGACTAACCTGGGCTGAAGTTCCCAGGCTCAGGGTCAGCTTCGGTATTTGTATCTAAAGCATTATTTTTGCCACCACCTGCTTCAAGGCCTGGGGCAGGTCACTTGATGGGAGAGGATGGGTCAAACTTCCAGCATGACAACAGCCTCTGTCTTCTCTTCCAGGGAACATTCTCATTTGAATTCCAGCCCCTAAAAGCCGGAGAAACCTTTGGAAGACTGAACCTGCACAACAGTGACTTGGGTTACTACCAGTATGAGCTTGTTCTGAAGGCCTTGCCTGCACCTCCTGAGAAACCTGTCCACTTCCAGACTGTTCTTGGCAGCAACCAAAGCATCTTGGCAAAGTTCACCAATTATACTCGGCAGAAGACAGAATACTACTGCAGGGTGAGCAGACTGTGGGGTGATTGGGCTGTGGGGTGATCAGGCTGCAGGTTGAGCAGACTGCAAAGTGTGCAGACTGTGGGGTGAGGTGGACTCGGGGTGAGGTGGACTGCAGGGTAAAAGATCTGCAGGGTGAGCGGTCTGCAGGGTGATGGGTTGCAGGGTAAGCAGACTGCAGGGTGATCAGGCTGCAGGGTAAGCAGGCTGTGGAGTGAGCAGGCTGCGGAGTGAGAGGGCTGCAGGGTGGTCAGACTGCGGAGTTTGCAGGCTGCAGGGTGAGCAGGCTGCAAGGTGAGCAGGTCCCACATCTTTAATACCTCACCAAGGAAATTAATTTTCAACATGAGTTTTAGTGATGACATCCAAACCATAGCAGCCTGTGACCTGCAACCTCATAGGAGTACTATGTATGAGCACTTACATGCATGCAATATGTCCGCAAAGCCTATTCCTTAGTACCTAGCCCATAGCAAGCATTTCATATACATTAGCCATTATAACAGTTGGACTGTAAGGCAGAAAACCTAAATAACAGCCAATAGAAATTCGTGCCTCTCACAATAGTCTGGATGTGAGCAGTCTGGTCTGGAATGGCAACTCCCGGACAACAGCCACCCAGACTCTTCCTTTCCCAATCCTCTATCCCTGTAGAGTTGCTTTGGCCCTCATGACCCGAGATGGATTACCATGACGTTCCCACAGGGAAAATGAGTTCCGTATAACCCTTCTCCCAGTACCCCGTGGAACAAAATTTCACAGGACTAGACTCGGCCACAAAGGGAACTAGGAAGAGGGGCATTTAAAATGGATGATCATGTCCCCAGTGAAAATCAAGAATTCATAGTTATAACAAGAAGCATAGACCTCCTGACTATCATATCCATCAAGAGAGACTAGGTTATGTGTAGTAACCACCCTGAGATCTGGGTGTCTCAAAAGAAAAAAAAAAAGTTTATTTCTTGCTTGTGCTATCTATCCAGTAAGGAGCCATAGGAGACTCTTGTTTATCACAGTCGCTTGGGATTCTGCTGAAGAACAACTCCTATCTCAAATGCTTCTGGCCATAGCATTCGAGGGGTGAAAAGACCCTGATGGGCCTCATGGACTATTAAATTTCTAGGATACAAATGGCACCTTTTAGTTTTGTGCAAGCTAGAATGCCCCCATCTCCCATGTGAATGAAAGAGAACTCCCCGTTCTCCCCACCAGCATCATCTAGCTATACATCTTAAGGCACATTATTAACATCTCTCAGTAGCAAGGTTGGGATAGTCATGAGTGATACTTACCTTCAAAGACCTCAGCTCCATAATGTATAGGATATCACATTACAGCCTCCCCCGCCTCACACAAACATAAGTCTTTTAATGTCAGAGAGTGGAAGGGCTTGGCTTGGGCTCCTCATGGTCTCTTTAGGATCCTCTGTGAGTCAAGGTACTCTTTCCCTTTCAGACGGACTGTCCTGACTTCCACACGGAAAGAGTCATTAATGCAGCCCCAGGAGCCCAGGGTGGCACCGAGGTCAGCGTGGAAGTCTTCTTTGAGCCCAACCACCTGGGTGAAACCAAAGGCATCCTAAGCCTGTCATCACTCATAGGTGGTGAATACATCATCCCACTCTTTGGAATTGCTCTGCCCCCCAAGCCCCAGGGCCCCTTCCTAATCAGAGCCGGATACAACATCATCATCCCCTTCAAAAACGTCTTCTTGCATACAGTGAACTTCTCCTTCATTGTGGAGAACCCAGCCTTCACCATCCGGGCTGTAGAATCTGTACGGCCCAAGAAGATCAACAACATCACAGTCTTCTTTGAGGGGAACCCATCAGGCAGTAAAACCCCTATCACCTCCAAGCTGATTGTCACCTGCCCTCAGTGTGAAGGCGCCGAATCTGGAATCAAATGGGTTTATTATCTGAAGGGGATCACCCCGTAAGTCACGGCTTCATCAACCAATGCCATCTTCTCTGCCCACAAACCACGTGCTGTGTACCATCCTAACAAAGAATAGAGAAGAAAAGGGAATTTTCCAAGGACTTTCTTATATGTGTTCAATTATCGAGGAAGCTATTTCTATATTATGTTTTACAAATACAGATATGAAATTTATGTTCCACATTAAAATTTCTAATGACACACCACAGATCTACATTCAGGCTAAATCACTCAGTGACAGTCTCAATAGCTGTGTTCCCCACAGCTAAGCACTCTGCAATGATCCCAGTTTGTAAGGAGACACGGGTGTCCCGCTCATGACCTCCACACAGCACTTAGAAGTGTCCAGTGCAGGGAACTGATTCTCCTTAAAATGCCATCAGTCCCCAGATGCGGCTCTATTTGATGTGATATCATTTCTGCTCTCTCATAAAAGCTAAAGAAGTAGTCATCTTCAGAATGACGAGCAGGTCACATTAGGGCCATTCGGGGAGGCCGTCCCTTACTGTTTCTCTTGTGTTCTATTCTGTCAGCCTCCAGCTGTCATATCGATTTGCTGCAGGAGGTAAGTCCTCATTGGAATTTGGGTCCTGGAGAATGCTAATGAGACCCCCACCGCCTTCTTCCCTCCCCAGCCCTGAGTACAGCAATCAGTTGGAGGCCACTGTTTCTCTGCTACATGCAGTCGCCTAATTCTCACCCAAAACCTACCCTTCCCAAATAGTGATTGAATTGGGCTGGGGTGGAGTGAGATTATCATGTATTCTTATGATATGCATATATGCACATATCACACACACATACATATATACATACATACATACATACATACATACATACATACATAACTGCAGGGTGAGAACCAGGGCCACACAGCAGGCACAGCCATTCCTTTGTGTTACTCCATCTCAGTCAGGAATCCCTCCATGGTAAAGACCTCATCCCGGTTTTATATGTTGAAACTGCAACTATGTCACATGCTCTTAAAGGGTGGCCGTCTGTCTTTCTTCCATGCCTCCCAGGAAGTTCCACCCACACAGAGATGTGGAGCACCTGCCTCAGTCCAAAGGCCTGACCCTACACCCACCTCTTTCCCCCAGGGCCTCATAGGGTGTATTAATAGGACCACTGGCCTACAGGGTCCACGTGTTAAATCAATATGGTTAAATACTGTCTCTGAAGTAGATTTGCTTCTATAGACACTTAGCTCTCATTGAGTGTTCCCCTGCTTCTGCCTCTTCCCCTTTTCTTATTCCAGGTAGCCAAGAGAGAGGAGATATGAAAGCCGATGGCCACTTGGGAACAAAGTCCCTAAAGAAGTGGATGTCCAGCTGGGCGGTGGTGGCACATGCCTTTAATCCCAGCACTTGGGAGGCAGAGGCAGGTGGATCTCTGTGGATTTGAGGCCACCCTGGTCTACAGAGCGAGTTCCAGGACAGCCAAGGCCACACAGAAAAAGCCTGTCTTTAAAAAAAAAAAAAAAAAACACACAAGTGGATGTCCAAATGATCCCAGGACCACTCTACTCTGGGAAGCTGCTAAAGACCCAAATTCTCAGTCTCCGGCATAGACTTGTTGAGTTAGAATCTGTGGGATACAGTCCAGCAATCTGCTTTTTAATAAGCCTAGTACCTATTATAGGCTTGCAGGGGATAGTTTAGGGGTCCTCTTTGCCTCTTTGTTTGGTTGGGGTTTGGTTGGGCTCTTTTGAGACAGGGTAGCTCAAGTTGACTTTGAATTCCATTCCTCTTGCCTCAGCCTCATGAGTACTAGGATAAAAGTTTGTAGTACTACATTGACTTAAATGGTGGTGCTGTGTGTATGTGTGCGTGTGCGTGTGTGTGTGTGTGTGTGTGTGTGTGTGCAAGCACGTGCAAGCACATGTGCCTGCATTTATGTGTATGTGTGTGAGTGTGTATGTGTGTGAGAATGTATGTGTAT
>CABHPQ010001182.1:0-19620 GCA_902168405.1 Peromyscus aztecus
TGAAAGGGACCCTGGGCGGATCTGTATCGGGGTGACAGGCAAACGCTTGGCGCGACAAGGCCAGCCTGCCCCGTCAGCTCTGTAAGGGTGGCTGCAAGACCCTGCTCTTCTCTTCTCCCCTCCCTCCCTCCCTTCATCCCTCCATCTCTCCATCCCTCCATCCCTGCCTGCCTTCTACTCTCACTCCCCTCCCTACATTTAGAATGTAGCTCTGAACTATGAATTCAGAGATACTTATCTGTGATGGGAACAGGATGGGCCCTGTGGTCTTCGGGATACCAGGAGGATCAGGCTGCTCCTCCATTTCGTTTGTTGAGCAACGTGTTCGGGCACCTGCGGTGCCAGTTGTAATGGGGGTTAGGAGACTGTAAAGGAGACAGGGATGAGCCTGTGAGGCTGTGGGCATTCGTGCTGTCCAGAGTGGATGCTGGTGATGGGGCCTCCAATAGGAACACAGGAGTCAGGACCAGTGGCGTTTGGGAAGTTGTGGCATCGGAGAGACAGGGCAGGATGTGGCCGGTGTTTACCAGGCTCAGGGGATCCACATGCCATGGGTGGTAGCGGACCCCAAGGACAGAGGTCAGCACAGGGCAAAATGCAGCTGAGAGAAGCTGGCACAGGCCTGGCAGGCCATGCCCAGCCTTCTGCTCCTCACTGGGTGGCTCACGGACAGACTGATCTATGTGGAGGGCCCTGGCCCCAGGAGATGGTGGGAGCCCTAGGAGGGTGAGGGGACCGTCTTCATTCAGAGCTATGCAGAAGCCCAGCAGGGGCCCTAAAAATGGAGAAACATGCCCCCTACGGGGTCAACCAGCTCCAGCTCTCACAGCTTTTTGTAAACCTCCGCGTCTCTGAGCCTCACCTGGACCTCATACCATCACCCACAGCGAGAAGGGGTAGATGCTGCGTGATGAAAACAGACACGAGGTGCCGGGGAGCGGAGACTCAGCAAGCTCTGAGCTCTGCGTGCTCACCGGGTGACCCAGGAAACTTCCCACTGACTCTGTTTCGTAATCTGCAACGTGAGCATGATAATCGCAGGACTTTATGGTATCACTGAGCATGATAATCGCAGGACTTTAGGGTGTCACTGGCTCCACTGGGCTGAGAAATACCAGCCGTTAGTTGCCACGCACCTGAAGACTCCTGTGTACTCTGCTGTGTCCCGAGCAGGGCCTGTCGCCTGCCCGCTGTGTGGGGACAAGTCCCTCTGACTCAGTGTTAACACCCCAGAGACAGAAAGCTCACCCAAGTGACAGGCCCCCAGAGACCCTTGTCACCTGCCTGGTTCTCCAAGGCAAAAGGATTCCTCTCCTGTCACCCACCCTTCCTCTGGTTCACGGTGTGAACAGCCTGTTCCTCAGGAAGGGACCGAGGTACCCTGGGCCCAAGAGGGTACTCTAACTGCCCTGAAGCCCACAGGTCTTTGCCAAGAAGCCTTTTGTGTCTAATATCTAGACTGTGCCCTGAGAAGGATCTGGGGCTTCACAAGAGGCCGAGTGACAATTTGTTTTAATTAATGTCAACAGAGAAAGGCAAAAAAAAAAAAAAAAAAGAACACTGACTCTAACCAGCATAGCCCGGCTGCTTGATGCTGGAACTTTCTTTATGCCAGAACAAAGGGGCCCGCGAGGGTCTGGTGGGCCTGAGGCAGAGATGTCTCTGTATGTACATCTGGATCACCTGGTCCTCACCTGGCTGCCAGTGTGTGCATGGGAAGGAACGGAGACCAAGCCATCCCCCTGCCCCAGAGACAGAAGGCAAGTGGGTGAGGCTCCCCCCAATATGGTTGAGAGAAGACAGATGGCCTGGAACCCTCTCTGTAGAGATCACCTCTGGGGCCGCACCTTGATGGGCGGGCAAGAGGCCCTCCCCGTGCTCAGAAGGAATAAACAGCCTTTAATGAAGTTACATTGCGACATAATGGGAATCATAAAAGCGCCGTCATCCTGCATGGTCCCCGGACGGTCTTTATTATCGACTGTGCCGGAATCGGCTTTGCAGAGCTCCGGGGCAGCCGCCCGCGAGAAGAATGCAAAAGTCTCCTTAAATTACCTGCTGGAAGTAACCGGTGGTACATTCCACCGGGGCCACCTCCCCCATGTGCCCGGGGAAGCGGCGGTTGCCGCCGCCGTCGGGGCGGTCTGTCAGAGCCGCACAACTGCAGCACAACAGATGTTCGCCCCGCGCCTCCATCGGCTGCTTGATGAGAAATTTACTGCTCTCCCGCTGGGCAGGCGGCCCCTCTCGGCGGCCCCGGCTATGAGACAGGCCAGCCGTTGGCGGCCGGCCAGGCCCAGGCTGTTTTGATGGAAGCCGTGAAAAGCTCTGGCTTGGAAGGCGCCGGCGATAATGCACCGGCTAGACTCTCCTGATTGGCCGATCGATCGGCCTGATTTGATTTATTGATCAATCCCCTCAAATTTGGCGTCTGAGAAGCTGCAGTGATCTTTAACTGCGGTGAACGTCTCCGCCTGCCGGAGAACGAGCCCCCACTAAGGAATGTATGAAAGGAACCCGGGCTTATCTTAATCACACACCGGCCCCGGTGCCGGCCGAGCCCCGCCGCGCGCCGCGGCCCCCTCGCCAGGGCAGGCCTGCGCCGATCTATAAATTGATGGAATTCAAAGCCTCCAGCATCGATTACCGTTATAACAAACAGCGGTGCGCAGAATGTCTGATTATTTTTAGACAAAGATTCTGTTCTCTCAGCAGCAATTTTGCTGAGCCTGTCACTGGCTCAGAAGTCTGTTGATTGCAATTAGATGCAAATACAAAAAAAAAAAAAATTAAACTCTGCAGCCTCACTCCTGTTTCCAGTTATTAAATCTCTCTTTGTTTGCCGTTTCCTCGTGATAAGCTACAGCTGGGTGAGATATTAGGTTGGCAGAACGAGATCTTTGGGATCCGATGGAGAAGGGGGTGGCTGCCCGACCTGCACGCCGGATTATCCGGGGAGTGGGGGGAGGGGATCCCGCAGAAGGTGTATAAGGATGTCTAAGAGTGTGCAAAGGAGCCGGTCATAGTGGGACACGCCTCTCATCCCAGCACTCCGGAGGTGGAGGCAGGAGGATCAGGAGTTCAAGGTCATCAACCACTTAGTGGGTTCAGGGTCAGCCTGGGAAGTGTGAGACCTAGCGGTGGGGGGCAGGTGAGTAATGAAATATAAAGATATTCAAGGGAGCTGGATATTCAAGACCAACTTGGGCTGAATAGCTAGATCCTGTGTCAGAAAAACGCAACAAATATAAAACGAACAACAGCGGAACCCAACAGGAGTAAGGGGGCTCAGTGGCTCCCTGGGTAAAGAGCCTGCTTCACAGACGTGAGGCTTAGTGTGTGTTCCCAGGTAAAAGCCACGTGTGGCAGCATGTTTCTGAAACCCCAGTGCTTTGGGGTCAGGTATGTATAAAGACAGGAAGAGCTGTGTCTGATAAAGATAAGAAAACAATTGAGGAAAATGCCAGATGTTGATCCCCACCCACCCCCTTGCCACACACACACACACACACACACACACACACACACACACACACAGGTGTAGCAGGCAGCAGGCCGGGCTGGATGCAGAGGTACTCGAAGCCAGCTCAGGACCTCAAGGGCATGCCCCTGGGTAGGGGGCCAGTCTCCCTGTTCTTGATGACATACAAGACCTAGCCAGGGATGCAGCCCCATCCTGGGAGCCCCTGGGGCTCAGAGGTTGGTGCCGCTTGGAATAATGAATTCCACACGGGGACCACAGGCGGGACCCTTTCCACGCACCCTCACACTGGCAGAACAGGCGTTAGGTAATGGTGGATACAAGCAAACTAGGTACCCCCTGTTGCCCGGCCTCGCGGCCAGCATCCTGGCTCTCGAAGAGTCCATTCATCATCCTGGCACCCTTCGGATGATCTGTGTTCTTGGATCCATTAGCCCCAGAGTCCTTGACAGCGGAATAGCTGTGAAGCTGAGCCCATCGGCTGACTGACACTTCATTACTCGGTTGGATGGAGAGTGGGGCTCAGGTGACAGTGCCAAGGCCTCTCAGTTCCCCAAAGCCAGCTCCACTTGGAACTGGCAGCCCGGGGCTAATTTTAGAACATTTGCCTTTGGTAATACGGAAGGAGGGGCCGAGGCTTGGACTCTGGGATCAGATAGACGGAGCTCAGAAAGACATCAGGCCAAGGTCATCTCTTCCACTGCCCCGGAAGGATCCTGTAGGCAAGCAGGGGTGGGGGCACTGAAGGTCACCATGGGGTCACGTACGGGTCAAGGTTGTTCAGAAAACTACCTGCTCCCTATATCCCACCAACTATTGCAGATCCCAGGTCAGCTGCCTCTGTGCATCTCCTTCCTCCCAGCTGCCCAGTTACCTGTTCAGACTCTAAGGCCCAGAGACACCTAGGGGTCTGCTCAAGGTTGCACAGCAAAGAAGACCAAGACTCAGCTGATTTTGGAGTTGAAGATCTCACCCAATGGAAGAGAAAGAGTTGGATGGATGGATAATGCAGGAGCCTCCGCTAGGGACTCAACCGAGCTCCTGAATAGCCAAGGATAGCCGGGCTATCTCTCCACAAGGCCTGGAACAAGGACCTCTGAGACTGCACCTGCTTCATTTTGTTTGTCTGTCTGTTTGTTTTTTGAGACAGGGTTTCTCTGTGTAGTTTTGGTGCCTGTCCTGGATCTTACTCTGTAGCCCAGGCTGACCTCGAACTCACAAAGATCCGCCTGCCTATGCCTCCCGAGTGCTGGGATTAAAGACGTGCGCCATCACCGCCCGGCCCATCTGCTTCGTCTTTATGGGCATTGGGAGGAACCAGTGTGGTCTCAGAAGTTTTCCGTGCAAGGACCCTTCAGGGTGCTTCTCCAGGAGGCCCTGCCTGCACAAGAATGTCGGGAAGCAGATGAGCTCCCAGGTCACCTGACTGGAAACCAGACAGCTTTGGGCTGATGCTGCAGTGATAGCAACTTCAACCCTGAGGTCACCTTGACCTTGGCTGGAACCCTGGCTTCGCCTCATTCTCTGTGACCCTGGGTCCATGATCAAACCTCTGTTAGACATCTCCCTGTCCAGGTGACTGGGGTCACAGGGAGCAGCTATCCATCCCTATAGCTAAGTACCATGCAGCCATGTTTAGTTTGTTGTCCCTTGGAGGACAATGACTAACACAGCCATGTGGCTTGGGAGCGTTCCAGGCCAGGGCCCACAGGAGTGGCCTCTCTGAAGTCACCGAGCAAGTGGCTGTCCGACCCACTGTCGCTTTCTGGGCAAGGGTTTGTCTGGGTCCCTCCTGACCCACTTGTAAGACGAACCTCGAAGACGTGACTGGTAAAAGAGATGTGACCCCTCGTGGACGGAGACAGTGGTCGCAGAAACATGGCCGTTAGGGGAGAAGCCAGCAGCAGCTTTCACACTGACAAGCAGCCCTGCCCCCATGGCAGGCTCACCTCTGTGTCTTTTAAATACGCCCGTTGGTGGACACCAAAGTGGTTGTCTAGGGGTACCGGTGACAGATACCAACAGTAAGAGCAAAGTCTGGTAGTAATATGAATGTCCCTGAGTGGAGGATTTGGAGCATGTGTCCATGAAGAGAGAATTGTAAATAAGCTAAGTGCCCAAGAATGGGGGATTTAAAATGACCTAAGTGGGGGCTGGGGAGATAGCTCGGGGAATGAAGTTCTTCAGCCTGAGGGCCTGACTTCCCGCACCATGTCCAAGGCCAGGCATGGCAGTGTGCACTTTAATCCCAGCCTGAGGGAGGCAGGGACTGGTGGGTTCCTGGAGCTCACTGGTCAGTCAACTTTGCCAAACCAGTGAATTCTAGGCCCCCGTGAGAGACCCTGTCTCCACAGAATGATGAGCAGCTCCTGAGGAACAGCACTGGAGACTGACCTCCAGCCTGCACACACACACACATATACTCACACACACATGTACTCACTAATACATATATGCACACACATATGCATACATACATACACACAGGTAGACATACAGGTATACACACGTATTCACTATTATGTTTATGCACACACATATACACACATACATACACATAGGTATACACACATGTACATATGCACATTCATTTACAGGCACTCAAACATACACACTCACACAAGCACACAAAAACTACCGCAAAGATAACCTGTGTCTGTGCGCGAGGGACCCACACTAACCGTGGTGTCCATGAGTTGGGGATCAGGAGCAGTCTAATGTTGGCTGGGGCGCTGAGCACACACGGTCAAGCACGTCTACACAGAACACTCTATAGCCATGAAAAGGAGAGAGATGCCTTGTGTGTGGATGTCAAGGCGTAGGCGAGGTAAACCTGTGCCGACGGTTCACGGAGTAGACTTACGTGGATGACACCCATCGCAAAAAGAGGGTTCTGTGGCAACTGAGGTGCTGTGGACGGCTGAGTGGTCAGTGATGATGAGCACCTTGGGGGTGGGGGAGATGCCCTTGCTCTGTCTCAGTGACTGTCCTCTGCTGATGACTGAAACAGAACAGGTTTGTACTCTTAAAACCCCATGCGGGGGGAAAGAACATAGATTCTTGGCATCGGATGTGGGTGCACACACAGGCACACATTACTTACTGACTGGGTGCCGTTGGCTCAGCTGTGGCATTGACGCGCCTCCGTCCGGTTGCTTGGCCAGTGGTATTGGTGAGCTTTGGTGATTTGACTCCTGGATGCTCCCTGTTCGTGGTGGTCACTGTCCTGGCTCCACTCACATTGGCTCCTGGTGGCCTTGGCAGTCTGTTGGTCTACAAGAGAGACTCGGTCCATTTCAAAGTCCCTCCAGGAGGTGGACAGAGTGGGTGTCATGAGCCCGTCAGTGAGGTTTCAGGGTCTGCCCCTGAGTCATCTGTGACACCGAGTCACCGTGCAGAACAAGCCAGGTGTGCTGAGTCCCCCTGCAGCCTTTGACGCTACCAGACTCTGACAGTGCCCGCAGCCTCTTGCCCCTCTGTCTGTGTGTTGATAAAGTGGTGTGAGACAGAGACAGAGCAGGACTACAGCAGACAGGGACAGTGAGCATGAACCTTGGGCACTGGCCTTGCACACAGCACCCAGTCAGCAAGAAGGGGTCTTATCAGAACTACCATCATTGGGGGTCCAGTGGGCACAGAGCCTGGGTCAGGGAAGGCCGCTCTTCTCTCCCTTCTCAAAGGTGGTTTCGAGGATTCCCCGGACCCCCATCCTTAGTGTGGGAGCTGAGTTCTTGAAGGGTGTAATCAAAAAGCACATCCATGTCACACTCATGATTTTCAAACAGAAAAGTAAGGTTTTGTTTTGTTTCATATTCTCATTCTCATTCTCATTCTCTCTCTCTCTCTCTCTCTCTCTCTCTCTCTCTCTCTCTCTCTCTGTGTGTGTGTGTGAGATATCTGTGCACGTGTGTCACACATGGAGACCAGAGGGTGACATCGTGTTTCCTGCTCCATCACGCTCCACCTTATTTTTGAGACAGGGTTCTCCTGAGCCCAGGGCTAGGCTGGCAGCCAGCAAGCCCAGCCACCCTCCAGCCTCCTGGGGTGACATTCTCATGGACATCCAGCGCAGCCCTTCCACATGGGTACAAGGATTTGAACTTGGGTCTTGAGGCTCGCAGTCGCTCCTGAACCCACCTAGTCTTCCCTCCGGCCCTGGATTTTTTTTTTTTCTTTCTCTTTTGGAACAGGGTTTGCTATGTGTCGCAGGCTAGCCTAGAACTCAGAATCCTCCTGAGTGCTGGGATGGTGGGTCTGCACCACGTTCACCTGGCTAGAACGTAAAGTATCAACTTGTCTTGGAATGTCTGGTCCAGTCTGCTGTTTCCAGACCTGATCCCAAGGGTGTCTGGGCCTCTGAGATTGATTCCCCAGGTGGCCCCAGACCCCACCTAAGCCTCCCTGACCTATGGCCCTGAGGGGCGGGGCCGAGAGCTGATGCAGTCATGGCTCCTGCCTCCTATAAGCAGACCCATCGATTGGATGCTTTTACTGAGTCATTTTGATTTTGAACTTGACCGCTCCGTCTCACTTTCTGATGTCCCTCAAGGGCATATTTTCAAAACTGCAAGTGGTGCAGCCAGACAGTTGCCCAGCCATTGAAATCAATGGCAGCTGAGCATGGGGGGGGGGGGGGGGGGGGGGGGGGGGGGGGGGGGTGCGGGGGAGGGAGCTCAGGAGTGCATGGCAAATACATCTTGGCTCTTGAGCCCACCTCCCAACTTGTTCTGGCAAGCATTTATTTAGCACCTACTGCATGCACTGTCCTGAATGAATATTTTACCTCGGCCTGGTAGGTTAACTAACACGACCTGTTCCCAGCGTCCGGAATATGGAAGAGGAGAGAGATGGAGGTGGAGAGGATGGGGAAATACAGAGGTGAGGTGAGAGGCTAGGCTCATTTCCTGTGCCCAAGGGGCAGGCCCTGTGTGTACCAAGTGTTGGTGTGGATGGGGGCCACTAGAGGAGACAGATGACCGTGCCTCAGCCTAGACTGCAGGAAGCAAGCGGATGCAGTTGAGACCAAATGTAGACGCCGCCCCCCGCCCCCCACCAGCCCTACCTCTGCCAAGCCAGGAGGGAGGAAGAACAGGGGCCCTGTCCCATGAAAGGCAGGGGGGTAACCACATAAGGGCGGTGGGAACAGAGTGTGGTGAGAGGCTAGAGCTGATCCTGGGCAAGACAAGTCTCAAGAGCTGTGGGAAGTCTCTCTTCTCATGACTGAGTTTCAGGCCGAGGAGTAGCGGAACCTAATTCATGCTTCCGTGGCTGGAATGAGGTGGGGGTCCAGGGAGAGACCACTGCGCTGGTCCTTGTGCTTTGTGTGACCCTGGAGAGCTCTCCTGGCGGTCTTTCTATTAAATCGCCTTGTGAGGGCTCCTTAGCCATGTACATGGGAGAGGTGGGCGGATTCCAGGGGACTGGACTCCCCCCCAACCCCCATTCATTAAGAAAAGCACAAGGGTCCAACGCTTATCTCAGCAAATGGCCTCGGGACCACCGTTGACATCCAAAGATGGTCGAGCCCTAATTATATAAAGCATTCCTGTGCTCATCCCCATCCACGCCCACAGTGGAACCTCCTCCACCCTGACCCGGGATCTTCCGTGTGTGCCCTTCGGCCTCTGGCTTCTCTCAGGTGTGAGATCGATCCGTGTTGCTGCTTGTCATTCGCTCGAGCCTGAGGCTCTGAGGGCCACTCTGTGGGGCGAACACACCAGAGGGCTCTTGGCCATCCGTGTTAATGGACGTCTGGGTCATTTCCAGTCGGGAGCTGTTATGAATGGTGCTTTGATGAGGCATTCCTCTCCATCTTGAACACATTCATGAATTATCTGGAGAGCTGGGTGAACCACAGAGCCTGGCTCTGGGGGCGCCTAGCAGGGCCAGAGTCGTCATTTCCTCGAGAGTTCTTGGTGGTTTCCCAGTGGCTGGTCCACAGCCATACTGTGTGCAGGAGGAGGCTCTGTGTTGGTGGACAGATTTCCCTGGGGTTCAAGTGCCACAGGGGACCGTTGAGGCCTAAGGAGATGTGCGAGGCTCTGATGGATCCTGCGATTTCCAACCGGAACCCCTCAGGCGGCGTCTGAGGTTTTGGTTTTTCCACGAGCTTGCCAACACTTGCTACTGTCTGCTCTTTCCTTGGCTCTTGCCCTGTACCCCCCCCCCCACCCCCCACCCCCACCCCCGGCTAGCCTGGCTACTCGCCATGTCACCCAGGCTGGCCTCAAACTCACCGAGGTCTTCCTGCATCACTTCCCAGCTGTGAGATTACAGGTGTGCATGGCCGCCCCGGTTCGACACCGGCGTGATTGGTGGTTGTGTAGTCTTGCATCTTGGGGCGGGCGTCTCGCCTACTGTGTCCTGGTGTGTCCGCCACAGCACCCTCTCATCCACCCTTCTGTTGATTTGTCTTTCTTTGAATCGTTAGGCGTTTTTGACTCTGGACATGGTCCTGTATCCAATCCAGAGGCATGCCCTTTCTATCTTGTGTGGCCTGTGTATGCTAATGTCACCTCATAGGTTTGTTTGTTTGTTTTATTACATTTATTTATTTGTGTCCCTGTGTCTATGTAGGTCAGAGTTCAACTTGTGGGAGTCGGTTCTCTCCTTCCACCGTGCGGGTCCTGGGGATCGAACTCAGGTCAGCAGGGTTGGCAGCAAGCTCCTCTACCCATTGAGCCGTCTTGATAGCCCTGCTTTTAATTTGGCAGTTACTTCCTGGGGCATGGATGTTCATAGTGACCCTGTCTGCTGTCCCAAGAAGGTGGGGATGGTGCTGGGGGAGTAGTCCAGGGGTGGTCTTTGGTTGATTTTGTTTTTTCCTTTTTTCTTTTTTCTGGAGCTGAGGACCGAACCCAGGGCATTGCGCTTGCTAGGCAAATGCTCTACCACTGAGCTAAATCCCCAACCCCTGATTTTGTTTTTTCAAGACAGGGTTTCTCTATGTAACCGCCCTGGCTGTCCCAGAACTTGCTCTGTAGACCAGGCTGGCCTCAAACTCACAGAGATCCTCCTGCCTCGGCCTCCTGAGTGCTGGGATTAAAGGCGTGCACCGCCAGGCCCAGATGATTTTGCTTTTTTAAGGCAGGGTCTTACTCTGTAGCTCACGTTGGCTTAAAACTCACAAGATAGCCAACTTCTGATCCTCCTGCCTCCACCTCCCTCCCAAGCGCTTGGGATTAACCGGCATTCACCACACCTGCCCGTATCCAACAGTGTAAACGCATGGCAGAACTTTCTAGATGTTGCTCCAGGTGTGGTGACGTCATCACCGATGGGCAACGGTCATGGGACAGATGCTTTGCTGCCTTGATTTTGAGCGTGGTAGCCATCAAGCTGTCTCCTCTCCGTGGACAAAGCTCCTTGGGGGTCCTCTGTCGCTTCTAAGTGTGTAAAAGACAAGAAAGCCTTGAGGGCAGTGTGCTCTGTGGCTGGCACGGAGTCGCTGCAGTGCGCATATGCCAGGGAGTGAGACCTGAGTCTTTAAGGGTTGGTGGTTCGGGACCAGCACCCTGGTGACCTTGAGGGAAATGCGGCTTGGAATCCTCTCATGAAGGATGGGAGTGAGGTTTGTCTGGAGTCACTTGAACCAGGCCACTCGCTCACATCTTGGGCCCCATGGCGCTTCCACACATCCCGAGGCCGGCCCGGCACGGGTACCCCAGGCTCAGCCATCGTGGACTGAGCCAGCCCCAAGGTGTTTTGTATAGCAGAACAATTTCAAATAATTAGAAACTTTGCAGAATGTCTTTAAACACACTGGTGTGGGCCGTAAGAGCAGCTCCTATTAGCGGGCCGGCTGCTGCTGACTGGCAAGGAGAGGCACAGATAGAAGCCCCTTGATTAACTAATTTGAATATCTTTGGAGAACAAATTCTGAATCTCTTTCTATTTTCTCCTATTGTACCGGCGGCACATCTGCTGGCTGGGGCTGGGGGTGGGGGTGGGGATGGTAATGAGCTCCATTCCAACCGTCCCCAGCCTGGGATGGGGCAGGGCTCCCGCGAGTGGCCGCAGCTCATCCCCACCCCGCTGCTTTGGCGTCTGCCTTTCAAAGAAGTGCCAGGCTCAAAGGGAGGCATGTCGGAAGCGGTACGATTTCCCTGCTGGTCCCTCGGCCTAACTGGGGACAATTCCAGGATAGGGTAGACAGCCTGGGATCTCTGGTCCCATTGGACAGCGCGGACACACCACCCGCCCCACGGCCACCTCTTTAGTGTTTTCCTTGTGCTGAAAGCACGTCCCTGCAGCCAGCCCCAGTGTGTTGGTGGAGTGAACCTCTCCGTGCTTTTCCATACGTCTCTAACGAGGGGATAATAAGAGGGCCCCCTTCCTGGGGTTCTTGTAGTGTAGGGCTGTGCACACAGCAGGCACATCACTCCGCACTTAATTAACAGACTACAGCAAGCTGGCCGGGTGCAAAGCTCCAGTGAGTCTGTTCGGTACAAACTGCATGGCTCTGAGGTTTGTCCTGAACTAGTTGCCAATCATTAAAATTAGGAGATTTGGATATAAAAAAGTAAGGATTTGGAACTTGGAGCGGGAGGTAGCTGCCCACGCCCGGCCTGCGTGATATCACCAGGGCAGAGCTGAGCTCCCACACTGGGAGGACAATGTCTCCACTTGTCCCTGCTGGCCCCTAGCTTTTATGCATAGTATCACCAGCTGGACTCTTGCTCTCTGAGCCCAGGAGGTCTGCCAGGGACGGGTGGGCCCTCCCTAGATGTCCCCAATGACTGTCACATATCGGTGCTGCTGTAACCACATTTGGTAGAGCTCTGACCTAGCATGCCTGCAGCCTTGGGTTTTATTCCCAGCATCGTATAAACTGAGCATGATAATACAAGCCTGTAATCCCAGCACTTGGGAGGTGGGGGAGTCTGAAAACTTCAAGGACATCCTCAGCTACTTAGCAAGTTCAAGGCCTGCCTAGGGGCTATGTGAGACCCTGCCTCAAAAATGTGTGTCTGGATGAGTGTGGGTTCCAAATCTCCCCGCGTGAAGTCTTCTCTGGTGAGGACACTTGTCATATACGTGGCGTTGGCTAAAAGATGGCGGAAAACCCCAGAGTTGGTTGTGTCTTCTTGAGTCCCAGCCCCCAGCCAGCTCCTCCACCACCCAGCAGCCATTAAAAGTCAGTTCTACCCCCTTGTATCCCTCTCCTGTCTCCCCCATTCTGATATTCCAAACACCCACACACTGTTGTCCACGTGCACCCCACTGAGTCCCAGGACCTCGGCAGCCATTGGTCCCAGCCATGTTTCCTTCACAGGAGGCCTGTTTTATGTATTTAGTTTGAATCTGTTAAAAAAAATAATTTTAAAAAAGAAGGCTGGAGAGATGGTCAGTGGTTAAAAGCACTGGCTGTTCTTCCCGAGGTCCTGGGCTCAATTCCCAGCCCCTACATGGTGGCTCGCAAACATCTGTAATGAGATCTGGCGCCCTCTTCTGGCGTGCAGGCGTACATGCAGGCAGAGTACTCATACCTAAAAGATACATAAATAAACACAGTTGTTTAAAGGAAGGAAGGAAGAGAAGGCCAGGCTGAAGAGATGGCTGGTCACCTAAAATCCTTTCTGCACAAGTCTCAAGAACCAAGTAAGGCTGGGGCGGTGGTGGCACACGCCTTTATTTCCAGCACTTGGGAAGCAGAGCCAGCCTGGTCTATAGAGCAAGCTCTAGGACAGGCACCAAAGCTACACAGAGAAACCGTGTCTCGAAAAAAACAAACAAACAAACAAAAAAAGAACCAAGTAAAAAACCAGGTGTCGTGGCTCACCAAGTTCACGTTTGTCGTCAGTGACAGGAGGGGGCAGGCAGGGACGGGCTGGCGCTCTCTGAGAGCCTAGCCAGCTGCTGAGCTCTGGGTTCAGGGCGAGACCCTGTCTCAAAACAAAACGTAACAAGGTATGTGGATTCCAGAGGAAGGACATCCTCCTCTGCCCTCTGCCGTATGTATAGCACGCATGTGTACACACACACACACACACACGCGCGCGCGCATGCACGTATGCACACACACATACCATCTAAACCTGCCTTTAAAATCTTTGCCTCCCCCTCCCCTGCCTGTTCCCTTGCTCAAAAATGGCTTAACCAATTTGGATTATTTTTAGAAAGATGCCTGGCATGTTGGCTGACAACCTGCATCCTAAGTTTCCACCTGGTGGGAAAAGACAGTTTCTAGACCTGGGATAGGGGATGGGGTGGGGAGGGGTGGGGGGGTGGGGTGAGGGGACACAAAACACTGCTTTAGACTAGGAGCCACCTGGAATGACCCCTCTGGTCCCCAAACACCTCCAGAAGAGCCAAGAGTTGAAGGACAGGGATGGAATTCCTTCTTAGAACGGCGGCCTCCAGACATCACGGGATGCGCTCAGCACCCGGAGTTGAGGCAGGAGGACCACCTGAACCCCATCCCAACACTCTGCAGCCCTGAGCCCGGAAGCACCTCCTCTGAGTCTCCACTGTCACCCTCTGCGATACAGGAATGCTAGAGACAGGCAGAGACCCACGAGTGTGACTGTAATGTTTATTATCGTCACACAGCGCAGCGTGGGCCTGGACCAGGAGAGAGCTAGAGAGAAATCTTGCACAAGCTTTTGAGAACCTGAGTCGACTGCTGAGCGAAGCTGGCCCTCCCTCCTGGCTTCTTGTGAGCTGTTTTGAACAGCTTTCTTGAGGTGTGACTTAGGCGAAACTGACCTACTATGTGCACACTGTGAAACCCGCCTACTATGTGCAGACCGCCTGATGTGTCTGGGTGTTTATGGAGTTGCCAGGCCTTTATGCTATGGGCCTAGAACATTACCATCACCCAAAAGTCCTTTTGCATCAATTTATGATCCCTTCTGATCCAGCCCAGCCTGGCCCAGCCGCAGGCTCCTTCCTGCCTTGGAGGATTTGCCTTTCCCAGCCACGGAACCAGGGAGGGGGCTCCAGCCTTCAGTCCGGCCCCGAGCACCACGCTACCAAGGTTTACCCTGTTGTTGCGTCCAAGGCTGCTTTGTCCTTTCTGTTGCGGAATGGCGTCTCAGTGTGTGGAGAGACCACAGTATCCATCATTTCTGTGTTGTCTGTGTGTGAGTATGGCCCACAGAGTGTGCTGGATCCCTTGGAGCTGGAGTTACAGGCTGTTTGTTGTGAGTGACCGAATGGGTGCTGGGAACAGAACTCTGTTCCCTTTGCAAGGGGAGCAGGCTCTCTAAGTCACCTAGCCGTCTCTCTCCAGCCCCGGGGCTCGGGTTTCCAAGACCCACCTTGGCAGAGGGGAATTCTGCTTTCCGTGGCTCACCGAAGGAAGGACGAGGGATGAGGGCGGGGAGGGAAGGGTCAACAGAGAGGGGCTGTGCTCCGAGACCCATGCGTGGGGTCCCTGCTGTGCTTGGGAGCGGCTTCCTTCTCGTCCCCCAGGTCTGGATAAAGGGTGTCTGGCTTTCACAGCTGAGCAAAACTCCCAGGCCCAAACCGCCAGGATGGACCACATGCCTGTTGAGGCTGTCTGGAGTCCTCCTGGTTCCATCCCGTTCATCCAGAAACTTCCCTCCCTCTTTTCTTCTCTCTCATGTTAAAACTCCGGAGTAAGAGAGTGCCGACCGACGTACTCGTTCGTTTTCTTATATCTGTTTGGGGGTTTTGGCGTCTTCAAATCGTTTCTTCCATATTCTTCAGGCGTGTACCCATGTGTGAACGTGTGTGGAGTGTGACTTCCCGTGTCTTCAGCTATTGCTCTCTCCCTGACACTAGAGCTCACACTTCAGCTGGGCGGGGCGGCCAGCAGCCCACCACCACCCCTGCCTGACTCCACCTCGACAGGTGCCTGCTCCTGTGCCTGACTTTTATGGGGGGGTGTGCAATGACACCTGCACTTTGTCAGTGAGGGCTGCTGCTTTGTGGGGATGGATTAGGAGAATCTGCTTTAGAGGTGAGGGGCGGTTCACACCTGGGAGCCCCGCCCCTCCCCCAGGGGATGCCAGAATTATCGGGATAAGAAGAGGTTGCAGGCAGCAGGAACTGTAGGTGCAAATGTCCTGGGGTGGGAAAGGGGGCTGGCCCAGTGAGAGAACTTGTGGCTGGAGAGTCCGGGAGAAGAGGGGGTCTCCATAATGTCAGAGCCATGAACCCTAGGGTGGAATCTGATGTAGCCTGAGGCAGTGGAAAGTGGGTGAATTTTAAGCCCGAGAGAACTGGCAAGATTGAGGTCTGAGCAGCTAGCTCCGTCTGCCACACAAGAGTGCGCGCCAAGAGAGGAGGCAGCGGCCTGGAAATAGCCCTCGCTGGGGGGTAGCAGCTTGGACAAAGGCGGGAGAGTGGTGGTTTCTGGCATCTTAGGAGTAGTTAAGAGAGTGGCTGGGTTCCTCTGTTGCTGCTGTCCTCATGTGGAGCTGAGGAAGCGGAGACTCGGGAGCAGTGACTTGCTTGAGATCAACTGGCCGGAAGGCAGGTGGGATTTGAACCCAGGTCTGCCATCCCATGGCCCTGCCCTATTCTCTAGGACAACCTCTGTGACCTAACCTGACCCCAGACTCCATCTCTCCAGTTAAAGTGACATCTACCCAGCATTCGCCCCATTTCACAGACCAGGAAGCTGAGGCTCAGGCAGCTGGAGGAGCTGGAAACGGCTTTCGACTCCATCCACACTCCCAAGCCTCTGCCTTAAACTGCATTGGATCATGAGTCTGCCCTGTTACCCTGGACTAACCAGGCTGGGTAGAGGCTGTGGTCTCCTGACCCAACTCTGGAAGGTGTTCTTAGTCCCTACGGTTCTGTTCAGACTCTGGATCTGGGTCTGGGTCTCCCATGATCAAGTGTCTGTGAACTGTCTGTCACCATACATCTTGGTGTTTGTCTGGGGAGGGACAGAAAGAGACGCAGACAGACAGACAGACAGACAGACACACACACACACACACACACACACACACACACACAATATAGGAGATAGAAGAAACCCAGGGCCTTGGGCAGAGGAGGCTGCCTGTGCAAATGTCCTGGGGCGGAATAGATCAATGCCTACCACAGTCTCTATCTTGCTGTCTGGTGGGGGGGTGGCAGGAGAGGATCCTGCATATTTGTGTCTTGTGGGTCTATTTCCTTTTCTGTGTGTATCTATATATCTATCAGGTTCCATAAGAGTCTCCATGTGCATGTATATGTCTGCATGTGCCTTTGTCTGTGTGGGTTTATCTGTCTGTGTGTCTGTCTGTGTGTCTGTCCATGTCCGTGTGTCCCCATACTCATAGGGAATTTTCCCTGCAGACTATCCTTGGGTGCTGGACACTGTCTGTCTCTAGCTCTTTGGTGCCAGCCACCATCTCTAGCTGTCTCCTCCTGGGGAGGAGAGGGTGCTGGGCCAGACGGGTCACATGACCAGGTCCTTTCACCTCACTTGGCTACCCACCGGAAATCCTCGGGTGACCCCACAGCTCCTTTCAATCTGGGCCTGCCTGGTGGAGGTGCCAGCATGCCGGTAAATGTCTCCCAACCCTAACGGGCCGGTGTCTGTCCTGTGGAGGGGACATAGCCCAGTCAGAGTGCCTGCCTCCAGGCTCAGGGCCTCGAAAGGCTGGGGGTGGGGCACCCATTGGTCCTCAGCCTCTCTCTTCTTCCTCGTCTTCAAAATGGTCAGTGGGCAGGGGAACCACTTAAGATGCAGTGAAACATTTGTGTTTCCTCTCCCGCCAATGAGGCTCGCACGAGTGTTCATGCGTGGCTTCTCTGCTGACTTGGGAAGACGTTTCCTCTGTGGCGTTCCTGCCCTGCATCCTCAGTGAGCCTCTGGGGATAGACTGGGAAAGCACGGTGGGCCAGGCACTTGGCAAAGCCAGCACTGAATTAGTGCAAAGAGGCTGTGAGGGTCCCAGGCACTGCCACAGCCTCGCCCGGCTCCAAGTGACATTGGCCAAAAGTCTGTCCATCTCCTGCCTGGTCCTCACCCACCCTGCCTCACAGGGCAGGGGTGCAAGGGCACCTCTATTTTCCCAGCCTCCTAGCTCCGTCTCATAGAACAAGTGCCCCTCCCCCGTGCAGCCCCTCCGTGGCCACCAGCCTTCGATTTCTCCCTGACTTTCTGACCCAGTCCCTGGAGCCCCTCCCGGACATTCCCAGCAGCTTGGGCTTCTAGCCTCCATCTCAGGCCACTGCCTCAGAGCCATCTACCTACCCAGGAAGCCACTGTCCCCTGCCCACTGCCCTTGGAGCTACAAGAGGCTCTTGGGACCCCACCTGACTCAGGGAGAGTGCTTGGAGAGCCTTCTTTCCCGGCTGGCATCACCCGCGTTGTCGTGTTGCCTTGGTTGGTCCGCAGACGCGAGAGCCTCTCCGGAGCCTTCCATTGCATCCTCAGTCTTTCTTCCTGCCCTCAGCCTCGAAACAGGAGCTAATCAGAGAACGACTGGAGGGGAACAGGTCACAAGTGCACGAGCGTCCCAGGTGATACGGTGGTGTGTAGAGCCCTGTTTGTCCTGCCCCTCACTGAGAACTGGGGCCAGTGGCATGGTCTCGAGGAACTCCTTTTCCCTGGCTGCAGCAACACGTATTAGGAACACAGACCTCTTGGCAGATGGGGTGGTGAGGCCTGGAAAGCACCCTCTCACGAGGAACGTCCATTCCCATGAGGGATGCAGGGCCACCGTCGGAAGCCCAGGCAAGTGCACCAGAGCATTCATGATGAGTGAATGATGAGACTAATGAACAAATGAATGAATGGGGTAAGCGAATGAATGAGACTAGTGAACAAATGAGTGAATGGGGTAAGCGAATGTCTGAGTGAACAAAGGAATCAGTGAATGAAAGGTAACTGGATGAATGAGTGAATGAATGAACGAACGAATGATTGTTTGCTGCTGTGACCTTCCCCAGCTCTTCCTTTGACAGAGGAAGGGACAGGGTTGCCCAGCCGGCTCACCCCCGTGCCTGCTCGGAGCCCAGTGAGAGGCGTCACCAGCCCCTTCCTGGATGCCCTCAGAGTGGGACTCCATTCCCCCTGATGCCCGGGGGTGGGGCGCTTCCGCAGGGCTGCCTGGGAACAGCACGCAGCAATCAAGGCGGGAGGATGCCATCGGATGTGCCGGTGCCAGGTGATTAGGTGTTTGATTGGCGCCCTCCCTCCAGGCCAGCCACCTCCGGGTCCTGCCGTGGCAGGAGCAGGCTGCTTTCCCGAATGATAACCTGGGGAGGAGTGTCTGTGGTTCTAAGGGGAGCAACTGCTGAGGGTGGGGGTCGCGGCCAAGTCCGGGGGTGCAGTCCAGTCCGGCGGGTCCCTCTTTCATTTGTCTCTTTACTCGGACATGCATTCACTCAGCAAGTCGCGAGCGCCTCACGTGCACTGGGCATTCAGGGCGCGGGCGCGATCCGAGCCGACGGTCTTGTCCCTGCGGTAGACGCTGGAGGATTCTGGGTGTAGAAAAAGGTTGTAAATGGCCAGAGAGATAACCACCTAAATGGGTGGATGGTGAGGGGCGTGCAGAGATAAAGCAGAGGGCTGAGGTGAGGGAGTCCCCTCTACTATTCTAAGGAGGAGGTGAGGTCGGTTTTTGTGAGAGCTGAGACTCCAAGAAGGTGACAGGGGACCCCATAGGCCTTCTGAGAAAACAGCATTGCAGGCCGATGACCAGCAACTACAGAGGGCCCAAGGCAGAATTGTGCTTGACATCCTCAGGAGCCAGGCAGGACCCCATGTGACCAGAGCAGTGAGCCAGGAAGGGTTTGTTTATTTATTTATTTATTTATTTATTTATTTATTTAATTTTTAAATTTTTTTTTTTTGGTTTTTTGAGACAGGGTTTCTCTGTGTAGCTTTGTGCTTTTCCTGGAACTCGCTTTGGAGACCAGGCTGGCCTCGAACTCACAGAGATCCGCCTGCCTCTGCCTCCCGAGTGCTGGGATTAAAGGCGTGTGCCACCACCACCCAGCCCAGGGAGGGTTTAGAACAGGGAAAAGGCACGGTGTGCGTGTGTGTGTGTGTGTGTGTGTCTCGGGGAGGGGGGAGGTGATGGCCCCGTGGCTACCAGATGAGGAAGGGATGGGGTGGAGGGCAGTGGGAGCCAACTGGGGACACTTGAGGGAGCAGAACCAGAAAAAAATGGATAGAAATTGTTTTGTTGAGCTGACAAGACTTGCCAGCTTGTCCCAGGTAG
>CABHPQ010001182.1:20020-30772 GCA_902168405.1 Peromyscus aztecus
GTGTGTGTGTGTGTGTGTGTGTGTGTGTGTGTGTGTCTCGGGGAGGGGGGAGATGATGGCCCCGTGGCTACCAGATGAGGAAGGGATGGGGTGGAGGGCAGTGGGAGCCAACTGGGGACACTTGAGGGAGCAGAACCAGAAAAAAATGGATAGAAATTGTTTTGTTGAGCTGACAAGACTTGCCAGCTTGTCCCAGGTAGCACAGAGGACATGTCGGTGCAGGTGACCTCACCTGCTTCCAGAATCTCTGGTCTGGCAGTGGCCTCCACCCAAATACCAACCTTGACCCCAGGTACCCTAGATTCCAGAGCAGCACCCAATAATTCCCAGGTTATAGTGCTCACATGCTTCTGACACCTCTGAGACAAAGAAGGGCTGTCCACCAGCCTGCTGGCAAGACATGACTTCTGTCTCCCAGCCAGCTAGCATCATGTGACTTCCTGTCCATCAACCGGCTAGCAAGACCATGACTTCCTATCTACCAGCCAGCTAGCATCATGTGACTTCCTATCCATCAACCGGCTAGCAAGACCATGACTTCCTGTCTACCAACCAGCTAGCATCATGTGACTTCCTGTCCATCAACCAGCTAGCAAGACCATGACTTCTGTCTACCAGCCAGTTAGCAACACTTGACTTCCTGTCCACCCTCCTCCCCCACATGCACACACCCAAGTGTCAGCTTGGGGCTTCCTGAGACTGCAAGCCAGTGCTTTTCTGGACCTCTGGAAGCCAGAGCTGTGGCAGCTGATGCAGGACTCAAGAGGCTCCCGTGGTCTTCACTCCCTGTATGACCGGGTGTGCCACATGGGCAGCACCTGGGCCTGTCCTCGACACTGTTGTAGGAACCAAAAATAGTTTGTCGAGTGAATGAGTGAGTGAGTGGAGGATGGCGGACAGTTGGCTAGATGGGTAAACGGAAGATGGGTAGAAAGATAGATGGATACATGATGGTGGATGCAGGGATGGATGGGTGGAAAGATGGATATATGAATGATGGAGGATGGGTGGATCAGTGGGTGGACAGCTGACTGGATGGATGAGTAGATGATAGATGGATGGAAATAAAAGAATGATAGAGACTAGATGGATGAACGGATGGACAGTGGATGGATGGACAGTTGACTAGATGGGTAGATGGATGGACGGACAGTTGACTGCATGGATGGATGAGTGGACAGTTGACTGACTGGATGGATGGATGGATGTTGGCTAGGAAGGTAGATGGATGGCTAGGTAGGTGGATGATAGATGGGTGGATGGATGCGCAGAAGGATGGGTAGGTAGATGATAGACGTATTGTGGATGGATGGACAGATGATTGATGGATAGATGTTGGATAGGTGGAGAGATGGAAGGCTAAGTAGGTGGATGATAGATGGTGACTAGATTATGGATGATGGATGCATGGGTAGGTGGGTTGACGGTTAGATGGACAGACAGTTCAGAGTAGGGCTCCCCTTGTCAGTACTTGAAGCATCTCCCCCAAAACAGCCACCTAGAAAAAAGAACCATCGGGCACGTAGCTTTGTCTCCAGGTGGGTCCCGTGTGTCAGTGTGCATCTGCATCACAGGACAGTTCATTCCTCCCTCAACACGTGTTCCTGGAAATCCACTGCCCTCTCAACACCGAGGACCAGGTGACCTGAGCTGGTTAGGGTGAACCCTCTGCCTGACAGCAGTTACAGTAGGCCAGACCTACAAGGGCAGCGGGCAGTCCTCAGTTTACACCCAGGCTCTAGGGTTTGCTCTCATTCAGAACCGTCTGTCACCTGCACTGCTGGACTGCAGTGAGGACAGCCTGGCTCAGAACGCCTCTCACAGGCTCCGCCCTTCGCCCCGGCCCCAGATAATTGGCCCAATACATCTTGGTGCTGGAAATTTACATACAGCACAGGAAGTGATGGATGGCTCCAGTAAGCCAGTCTGTCTCAGCCGGGCGCAGCTATCCATCTCAGTGGGCTGCGAGGCCATCTGTCTTTCTGTCTCCTTGCTGGTGGCAGGCCAGCGTGTACCCTCCATCCTGGGTCATCCAAGGCTCCTCTGCGAGCAACACTCCCCTCTCTGAGCAGTCCCCCCCCCCCCCCCCGAGGCTTGCTCCTCCTCCAGTGTTCCTGGGCCCACGTTCCCCTGGGACTCCGCGGACCTGTCATGCAGAGTGGACATTCTTCTGTCCCAAAGATTAACTGATGGCTGCTGCTGTAGGGCACATCTCGCGCTCAAGCTGCTGACAGGTCAGCTGCAGATATTTTTCGAATGCCCCTTAGACACCAGGCATTTTATAAGCACTGATGTGCAGGCCCGGTCAGTTATCTGAGGTCCTCTCCCAAACTCCCTAACCTTTCATTGGAAGACAGTGACACTGGGTAATTTTATCGTATGGCCCCATCGGTTTTATGTCACCTGGTTTGAGACATGATCTCTCACTGAACCTGGAGTTCTTTGATTGGCTAGACAAGCTGGCCATGAGCTCCCAGGATTCACCTGTCTCTGCCCCCTACTCCCTAGCTGGTGGCCTTAATGCCTAGCTCTTTACTGGCTGCTGGAGTTCTGAACTCAGGTCGTGTGTGTGTGTGTGTGTGTGTGTGTGATGGCAAGCATTCTATCCACCGAGCCATCTTTCCAGGACCAGTTAGTGAACTAAGAGGGGTGTCGTTATTTAAAGACCTGGGACAGGCAAGCTGTGATGCCAAGCTTAAAATAATGGTCACTTTTAGTAGCTCCTGAGGCTGGGGTGAGTGTGTGTGTGTACGGGGGTGGGGGTGGCGGGTGTGTTAGAAACACAAATGTCCTGAGTCTTAAGCTGGACAGCAGATATGTGGTGTAAAAAAAAAAAAAAAAAGATTTGTTGAGTATAGTGTTGAACTTAAAAGTTATGCATGCTTTGATCAAAAGGAACATATTAAATCAGACATGGTTGGTATACCCATGTGATTAAATACTTGGGAGGGAGACTGAGGCAGGAGGATCCAGAGTTTGAGACCAGCCTGGCCTACATAGTAGCATCCTGTCTTAAAAAAAATAAAATAAAATCTCGAACCAGAGGTAACCCCAGGTGTTCATTTGAAGATAAATAGAAATCAGACCAGCTGTGGGATCGCACACCTGTAATCCAAGCATCGGGGAAGGTGGTGCTCGGAGGTTAATAGTTCAAGGCCAGCCTGGGCTACATAGTGAGGATAGTGTGTTTGAGGTCAGCCTGGGCTATATATGTATAAAATAAAGATAATTCAAGTGGAATAGCGTTGTGGTCAAAGTTATGCAGAGGGACATGTTTCTGACATTGAGCCCACAAGGTTGGTGGCGGCTCATGTGTTCTGAGGCCCTCGAGGTGCCAGGGCTGAGGTGACAGGACCATCCCAGAGCTGGGACACACACCAGGCAGCAGGGAAGCATAGACCAGCCGCAGAGCCCCTGGTTCAGCTCCACCCCAGCTTCCCCTCTCCCTCCCTGCTTGCTGGCTCGGGCCTCAGCTGCATCTATCATCTGCTCCCAGCTCATTAAAATTATCTCTTTTTAGTTGCAAATGGGCTGTTTATGAGGATCATTACTTGAATGGTCTGCACAGGGCTCCGGGCTGTCTGTCTGCTGCTGATGGCTAGTTAGGTTAATCGCATGTGTCTCCTCCCTGCCTGGGCCTGGCCCAAAGTCTGGGACTGTGTAGATCATGGCTGGGGCTGGACAGGATAGTTTTGCTGAAGTGTGTCTGGCGCAGCCACTTGCCGGACACCCTCGCTGGCCGGGCACAGGGTGTCTTTGAAGCTGGGCTTGAGAATGAGGCTGGCTTATGTTTCTGAGACTAGTTCTTCTGTTCCCTTGAAATAAATATAGTTCCGTGGGCTTTTCTAAGTGTGTTTATTTTAAACGCTCGTTGTCAAGTCCATCTCTTGGTTTGTTGATTTTTTTCAAGTGCCCATTCGTTCAGAGTACAAGGGGGCCCATTTTAATGTCTCTGCTTGGCACCCTGTCCCGTGTGTGTGTGTGTGTGTGTGTGTGTGTGTGTGTGTGTGTGTGTGTGTGTGTGAAATTTTTACTGAACTGTGAAAACCTAGGACATTTGGACCTAGCAGGGTATCCTCTGTACCCCTGGTGTGTCTAAGGAGGAGATGAATATCAGCCAGTGTTTATTGAATTCCTGGCAGGGTGCGTTATGATCTTGAATTATTTAAAACAATCTCCCCGAAACACCCTCAGCTGGTAGAGAAAGGGAGCCGAGAGCAGCTGAAAAGCAAGGCATGGAAAATTTGCCTTCAGGACCCACCAAGGAGTTACCCCCATCTCAGTTAGGACTGCCTGCAATTCGCCTCCTAGCCCCTGCCTGAGTCCTCTCAAGACATGTTACTGTGTTCATTGCAGAGGGTATTGTACATTAGGAACCTATCATGGTGCCTGGGACACACAAGCACTCAGTAAATGGTAGTTATGACTGTTGCATTTATTATTACCGTGACCATTGTTGCTTGCGTATTTACTGTAGAAATGCTGCAGGCATTCGAGGTTGAAGGATGAGCGTCAACTGAGGCAGAGTTGAGGGGAGCATGGTCCGCGTCGTCTGTGACGGCATCTGCTCCTTCAGGACTGGGCAGAGGAGCTGGGCCTCCAGTGGTCCAGGGCTGGGAGCTGCTGATGCCCCCTGCCTGGCCTGGCCCTGCTTTGTGCAGATGCAGGCGGCAGACACCCAGCTGGTCAGATCTGCACCCACCAGCAGCCAGGATGGACGGAGGGAGGGAGGGCCCTGAGGTAGACAGACTGGCAGCTGGATGTCCCCTGCATGGCTGTTTCCTGTTATAACCTGTGTTATGGGTGTGTGTGTGTGTGTGTGTGTGTTGCATTCTTGTATGTATGTATGCTCGCGTGTGTGTGAGCATACATATGTGTCTTCCAGTTGCTCCCCACTTGGTTTAGGGATGCATAGTCTCTCACTGAACCCCAAGCTTACACATTTGGATAGTCTGGCTTGGATAGGGATTCTCCATCTCCACCTCCAAAGGAGTGGGTTTACCAGCAGGCCACCATGCCTGCCTCGCTTTTAGGTGGGTGCTAACGAGGTGACCTCCAATCACCATGCTTGTACAGCAATCCCTTTATCTACCGAGCAATCCCTCCAGCCCCTGGTTGAAGAATTCAGCATCCAGCTCCGAGCACCGATACCAACAGCGGCTGTGTGAAGAGGTACAGGGTCCCCAATATAGGAACTTAACAACCGCAAGTGTCTCAGTGCAGCACATCCAGTGCTTTGGAGATTCAGCTCCAAAATGTATTAAATAAGTGCTCATAAATCTCATCGGGTAAGATACAGAATAATCCAGAACCCAGTAGTGCATCCCCAAGTTCCCTTCTGTGTCCTGCGGCAGTGCAAAAAATACAGCCAGTGGACCTTAACATTCTACTTCTTTCTCCCCTGCCAAGTGAGGGCCTCATCCTCCTGGCCCTACCAACTGTGGGAATATATATATATATATATAATCACTCCATTCCTCACCCAGCTCAAAATTCCTCACGGCTTTCAGGCTCGTAGCCCCCCGAGGCGGCCCTGGCCCTTGCTAATATGGGAATGTGTTTCAGCACCTTGGAGAGCACCCCCACCCAGGTTTTAAGCAGAGACTGTTGGGGCCCCCCTCACCCCGCGCCAGTCTTGTGATTTTTTTTTCTCCAAAAGTTCGCTGTTCTTTTCTAGAAATAGACATTCCTTCTTGAATTGCCCCCCCCCAAAAGAGCTCCAGGACCCAGAGGCTGTCCTCACAGGTTTGGGGGACCAGGTCTATGGCACTATGGTAAATTGCCACCGAGCAGGCGTTTCAGACACCAGTCAGCTTTTACAAAAGCTCTGCAGTGGGTTAACAGTACTTTTATTTCATTATCTAACAGTGAAAGGGTTTCATTGTGTGTGCAAGACGAATGTGTATTAGCGGTGACAAATGGGGTCTTTCAGCACGCGGCCGCACTTCGTCATACATATGTTGGATTAAAGAGTTCGCCCTGGAAATACGCTCCCCGCATCTGCGTGCGCATTTTTTAATAAATCTGATTGCAGGAATTTATTGCACCGCCGGATTTAGGAAATTATGGGGCTTGATTGCTGCAAATATAAACGGGTGATGTATGCAGGAGGGTTCATCGAGTTATCGTCCAGGGGAAAAGGAAAAAAAAAAAAAAAAAGGCCATCTCAAGTCAGTGCCAGCAGTTGCAGGCCACATAAACAGAGCGTTCCTTGAATTATGCAAATGAGTCATGACAACTCCTGGTGAATTGTACTCCTCCTGTGAAAGCCCCTGCAACAGCAAAGGAAGCTTCGAGAAAAGCAATCAGGCACATCCATGCCAGCAGCAGGCCCCCCCTTCATTCCCCCCCCCCCCCACCCCGGGTCCCATGTTTCCAACCCCGGGTTTTATTCCTGGGTGCCCACACTCCAGCCACCTCCCCCCCCCCCCCCCCCGCTTCCCCGCCCCCATCTGTTTCTTTCCATTCGGCGGCGGCAAGGGTTCTGGGAACCTTTGGTGATTTACCGTGGGGTACACACAAGGTCAGCGTGCTTCTCTTCGGCACCTTCATTTTTCCAAAATCTGCTGGAATTAAAAAGCCATCTATATCCTAAAGAGGCGAATTTATGAGCCTTGGAGGGGGAGAAGCCGAGGTTGGAGCGGTGCCCGCCGCTGATGTATGGAAGCTGTCGGCCGCACGCTCGCACGGGGGGAAGAGCGCCCATACAATATGCCGCGCGCCGCTATTTTGACACGCTTCGGAGATGTTTTCTTCAGTCGCTGACGGGCTTATGCCATCACTCCTTGGAAATCCAAGAGGTGGGGCTGGGGGTGGGGAGAGATGGGGAGGAGGTTCAAAAACCTCAGTCTGACTTGGTCTGGCCCAGCCGCTCCTGAGGAGGGCAAAAATGAAAAGCCTACGCTGTCCTGGAGGTCTTTTCATTTGTTTGTTTTATCCCAATTTTTTTTTTGGGGGGGGGGGGGGGGGGGGGGGTTCTTTTTTCATTCATGCCAGGAGTCGGTATCTAGCCTTTTCTCAGCCCTGTGAGTTACAAAAACTTGTGCTGAGTTACCTGCGTTTACAGGAATTCAGAAGCAAAGAGAAGAGAACAAATCTCCCCTCTCTCTCTCTCTCATTCCAGAAGGAGCTTAATTCCATCGCCTCGGAGGAGCTGTCTGTACCACAGGAGGAAGGCGAGCATTCTCCTAAACGTTTAATTGAACTCCGCCGGGAATTTAAGAAAAATGTGCCAGAGGTAGAGTGTGCCTGCCGCTACAGCGTTGACTCAGAAGGGACGCGGCTTTGACTTCCTCCCCCCTCTGTTCAAACAATGCTGTGGAAACTGTAGACATAAGTGACTAGCAAGGGAAGAAGCTAATTAGCCACAAAGATAAATCGTAGCCCTGGCCCGTCACGGTGTGGGGGGAGGGGGCCCTCCAGCGCACTGGCCGGAGTTGGGGGCACCCAAGTGCCTCCACCCAGATCGCTCTTACCCAGGATGCCAGGCAGCTCAGATCTGCAGTCAATCCAAGTCCTGATCTTGGGTGGAATGGTTGGCATTTGATGGCTAAGACAATTGGGCCTGAAGTCTGGATCATCTTCTGCCTGCCCGTGGCCTTGGAGGATATAGCTAGGACTCTGAAACCCGCCCCTCACTGTCAGTCAATGCACCTGCCCCTCCCCTCCCCCATCGAAGTTCCAGACCTCAGTCTTGGTCCAGAGATAGCAATGCCCAGGCAATGGAACGCTCACTCCCTCTCCCCTAAGGAGAAGACCGGCCCAGGCTTGTGTCTGTTCTTTTCTGAGGTGGAATGTGAGAATTTTATTTTCCCTCTGCGATCAGGACCCCTGTTGCTTCTCAAATTAAAAAATATATATATATAGAGAGAGGGCACCACCTTTAATCCCAGCACTGGGGAGGCAGAGGCAGGAGGATCTCTGTGAGTTCGAGGCCACCCTGCTCTACAGAGCAAGTTCCAGGACAGCCAGAGCTGTTCCACAGGGAAACCCTGTCTCGAAAAACAAAGAAACGAACAAATACAATAAAATTGAAAAAGGGACGAGAATAAACAGCAAAATGGAGCCCTTGGACCCTGTGTCTCTTTGACAGGGCCGAGATACCCTCAGAGAATGTGGATAACAGACCCGGGGCCAGGCCTGAGCTGCAGCCAGCAGTCGCTGCTTCTGCCTGACACTGTCTCAGCTTACCTGCTGGGGTGTGCTGGACCGTGGGAGGCGGGTGGGGGCTGGCAGCTGTCCTGAGAACATGGGGGAAGGCCGGGGGAGGGATTCCAGGGCCTCCCGTGGCTCTTGTTGGTGGAGACAGGGCACCGAGGCGCTGAGCCTCACACCTGAAGCTGTAGAATCCCACCAGGATGTCATAAGCAACTGTGGTTCTTCAGGGCAAGTTTTGGGATGAGGGTCCAGCTAGAATTTGTTTCTAGAAAGCCGTGTGAGAAGGTGTGTGCAAGAAAGAGGCAGAAGCCTCAGACTCATCTCTCTCTTGCTGTCATGGCTTCTACAAGCACAAGTGAGGTCTTTTTGAGACAGGGTCGCACGTAGCTCAGGCTGACCCTCAACTCCTCATACAGTTGAGAATGGCCTTGAACTTCTGGTCTCGCGCTCTCCATCTCCCAAGTGCTGGCTTACAGGTGTGTGCTATTACACCCTGTTTATGTGACACTGGGGGCGGAACCCGGGGGCTCATGCATGCTGGGAAAGCACTCTGCAAACTGAGCCGTATCCCCAGCCCCGCCCTTCTCTTTTAAACACCATACATAGCACGGCCTATAAACGGAGTTATCTCCCCACATCGAGAGTGCCTCTGGCCCTCCCATCTCTGGGAAGCAGAGCTGAATCCCTTGTAGGTCTTCACGGCCCCCCACACACCTTCTTTCTCTCTCTGGCCCTCTCAGACCGTCTGTCTCATCCTCTCTCCCCTAGCATAGTAAACTCAACCTCCACCATCGCTTCACACGGGAGCGCTCAGGTGAGGAGGGAAATCCAGGCCAGGTTTTCAGCCTGCGAGTTTGACTTACATAATTTTCAATGCTACATAATTATGCAATTACATAATTAGAAGGGATAAATTTCCACTCCTATTATAGTCATGGTTCTGGAAACTCTCGTGTTGGGAGCTCATCCCTCCTGATGGGAGAGTCGTGATAACTTTACTTAAGAGCATCCTCTGGGGGGTCCAGTTCACCTACTGCATGTGGCCTGCCTGGCTTCCCCCTAGGACTTACACATCCATTGGCCCAGCACCCATCTACTTCCCCTTCTCATGACTCTCAGATGTGAGCCCCTAAACTCATTTGAATATGGGGTCGTGAGAATGAGAAGAGCCAATACAAGACGTCTTGTGACTTGGGCTCAAATTCCAACTGTATCACATCACCTTGCCATGTCACCTTGAGTAGACCAGCACCCATGGGTCTCGGTGGCCCCTTTATAAAATCAGGGGCCTTTTGGTCTGAAGAGTTCCCCATGCTTCCTCTGAGGCTGTCGGATCCACCTGGCTGCCTGAGTCTCAGCCGCAGTCCCCAGTACCAGCCCCTCTAATCCGTGCTGTGGTACATGGCCACCTTCTCCTGGGGGATTCCTCCTTCTGTGCATCTAGGCCTGAGACTGTGACTTTGAACCTCCTGAATCTGCTGTCACTCTGCCTGGCAACCCGGCTCCTGAAACCAAAGCCACAGGCGCCATCTATGCGTCCCCTAAAAGCCCACTTTACATCCAGGCAGCAGCCGCAATGGGAAGCCCCAGAGGCAGAAGTCAGTGTGGAGGGGTAGCTGGGACCAGAACAGGGACCTTGTCCAGGGGGAAAAATGGGGTGTGTCTCCATGGTTACGGGTTTCTCCATAACCTCCAGCCCTCCTCCTCCTCCTGCTTCCCTGCCCTCCCTCCCGCCTCTTTACACCTCCCACAGGACTTTTGACCGATTGTGGCAGGAGGAAGGATCCCCAATGGATCCCTGAGGGACCCACAAGCTTCAGGGTTAGCACCTTGGGACACTCATCTCTGCTGAGTGCTGGGGGTGGGGGGGGGGTGGGGCAGAGACCACCCCTTGGGTCTGAGGAAATTGGGACATCTGGGTGGCTAGAGCTGAGCCTGTGTGCTCACAGCATTGGTGAAGCCGTTGGTTTGTACGTGGCATCGCAGGGCTGGGACCCAGCCACGGCCCTAGAAATCACTCCGTGCTCTGGAGAGGAAGGACAGACATGGAGGAAGGACAGACATGAATAGCGACAACTTTTGGCGAAATGCAAGATGCACATTCCTGGGAGGTGGCCGTGTGGAAGAAGCAGCCCCATGCCACACCTGGCAGGACAGAGGGATTTCCTGGGGGGCTTTTTCCACCTAGCGCTGAGAGTGGAGAGTCAGGGCCAGCTCTCCAGCCCCCATTCCCCTGAGCTAGGTCGCAGGACCAACCACGTCGCGCACAAAGGTGTTATGAGTACTCTCATTGTAATATTCGGGAGGCTGAGGCAGGGGGTCATGAGTTCAAACCAGCCTGAGCTACGTGGCAAGACCCCGTCTCAAAATGCTGATGGCGGGGGGGGGGGGGGGATGGAGCTCAGGGGTGGAGCATCGCGTTCTTGGCTCCATCCCCAGGACCACCGAGAAAAAAACAGGTGTGCATTTAGGAAATATCCATCCTGCCTCTCTCTTCAGAATGCCCGATGCTATGTGTGATATTAAAAAGTACTTCAGGGACAGAACCTGTGTGTGTGTGTGTGTGTGTGTGTGTGTGTGTGTGTGTGTGTGTGT
>CABHPQ010001182.1:30782-51427 GCA_902168405.1 Peromyscus aztecus
GTGTGTGTGTGTGTGTGTGTGTGTGTGTGTGTGTGTGTGTGTGTGTGCGCGCGCGCGCGCGCGTGCGTTCCTTACAAAGCCACAGTTCCGGTGAGAACCATGGTGAGGGGTGCTGGGTGGGCGTGGGTTGGGGGTGCCTGCCCTGTGGTAGACCCTCTGTTGTCTCTTTTCAGGGAATCAGAGAGATGGTGGCTCCCGTGCTGAAAAGCTTCCAAGCCGAGGTAAGAGCCGGTGGCAAAGCGCTTGGGGAGGTGGGGGTGACATGCACTGGGCTTCCCTCCCCCAGGGTGAAATCTGAGGTCTGAGGTAGGTGAGCCCCTGCTTTCCTGCTCAGGCATCCTTGCCGATAAGGCCCAGGGGCGGTCGGCCCTCCCGGCACATCTCCCTCCCCACCACTGTCTGGGTGAAGGCGGCCAGCCCACCTGCCGGTCCGGTCCACCCCACGCCAGCAGAATGCTCTACTGTAGTCTATGGCATTTGATAAGGTCCCTTCGCCTACCTGAGAAGATGCTGGGGTCATGCTGGGCTGGGGAGGGGAGCCCATCTCTAATGCCCCAGGAGCAAGGGCTCCCCCCGAGCTCAGGTGGACCCAGAAGACCCTCCCCCAGCCCGTGAGATGGAGGGGAGGGCTCCGGCTCATTCCCCACTCCTCAGAACCAGATAAGCATGCAGGCTGCGGCTGCATGTACAGGAATGTCGGTGTGGGCAGGGTTTCTCCAGATGCCTGAACCTCCATTTCCCTCTCTGTACCGTGGGATAAAGGGACTTCTGGTCCTCCCGTGTGGTTTTGGATATGGATAATGAGAGAGAATGCAGGAAAGGGGTGGGCACGCCCATCTGGCACTCTCCGAGTGTCACAGGAACGTAGCTGGGGCTGGAACCCTGCCTCCACCTCTGACTGGCTGTGTGACCTTAGGTGAGTTTCTTGGCCTCTCTGTGCCTGTGTCCTCCTCTGTCAGATTAGTGAAACTTTTCTCTCTTTCGTAAGATTGAGGCTGAGGGAGGAGCAAGGTAAATAATAAGCAAGGGTTCGGAACAGTGCCTTGGGTGTTAGAAGCCTTGGCGATAGCTGGGAAAAGTGGCGCACGCACGCCTGAAGGGAAGGTGGAGGCCGTCCTAGGCTGTGTGGAGAGACGATCGCTCTCCCTTCACAGTAGAAGAAAGACTCGAACGTTTGAAGTGGTGAGAAGACCCGAGGCTCAGCCTCATGGATGGCGGGCTTGAAGTTTCAGCCCCGCTCCTTCAGCTGTGTGGCCCTGGGGAGGTTCTCTGAGACCTCCTGGAACCCCAACTCTCCTGTGACTGCACAAAGCCAAGCCTACAAATCCGATGAAGGAGGAAGCTGCTGGGCGGCTGCAGCCAGGAGCCTGGTACACTGGTGACATCCTGAAGGACAGGGAAGGAGAGTTTTGATGGGAGTTGACCAAGCTGGGAGCTGGTTTCCCAGACCCACGTGGTTCGGTGTGAGGACAGTTGTGCCGAGGGACCTCTCCGGCCACACACCCACAGGATTTATCTTGACTGTGTTCCCCAAGCCCCTGCCTTCCTCGTGATCACTGCACTGAACTGCCATGGCTGCAGGTCCCTCTTCACCCCTATGTGGAGAGAAGCGGCCACAGAACCTAATCAGGTTAGGTCCATTCCTGCCTTCCAGCCCAGCAGCCTTGGTGTGTCCAGAGTTGGGGGTACTCTCACCTTGAATCCTTTTTCCTGCCTGTGGGAGGTGTGGTGGGGAGGAAGTGGACTTGGCCCACTGTGAATTAAGGCTTCCTAGATTGCTCAAGGGACAATTTAGAACAACCACCCCCATCACGTCCCCAGGAAAACAAAAGCCAGCCAGGCAAAGTGGTTCCCGGGAACCAGCTTGAAATGGCCGAAGTTTGAAAATCCTTGAGCAGAGAAAGGGAGCTAGCCCGAAAGCCCCACTAATTATAAAAGTTGCCTTTATGAAAGATAATTCAAAGCAATAATTTAGCAAACATAATCAAGCCACGCAGATGGGGCCGCTGATGGATGGATTGCAACATGCAATTAGCGGCTCTCACAGTTACATGTCATTAACCCTCCACGCACAAAAATTATTTTCTCATTATTAGTTGAAAAGGTAAAATTAAGCTGACTAGACACTAAAGGAACAAACCACAATTAATTACCTTCATTTATTACAGTCATTATCTTAGAGTTATTTTTGCTTGGAGACAGAGAGATGCAAACATCTAAATTAAAAGTTTTGCTTTTGTTAAATTTGAGGTGAGCCGGTTCCAAGCGTTGCGTTGGCGTGCACCAGCTTGGCCCCTAGACCTCAGGGCCCCACCGGCGGGGCCTCTCGCTCCCAGCTTCCTCCTTGCAGGGTGGGATGACACAAGCCCTCTTGACTGCTCTGGAACAGAGACGGTCACCTGAGCCTAATGGGAACACAGCAGTCTGGGGATCGGCCCTCTGATGGACGTGTGTGACTTCCTGTGTCTGTGCCACACAGTGGAGTTCTGTGCATCGGGACAACTCCTTGGGGTTCTGAGAGACAGGTGGCAGGCATGTCACTAGTTTGCAGCATGGCACCGTGTATCTCAGCCTGTAGCCGACAATGTCCTCCTCCTCCCCCTCCTCCTCTCCCTCTTCCTCCCCCTCCTCCTCTCCCTCTTCCTCCCCCTTCTCCTCCTCCTCCCCCTCCTCCTCCTCCTCCCAGGAATTAAGGGAGCTCATGTGACCACCACCTCTGAGCAGGTACCAGGAGACAATTCACATGGCTGGCTGAGTCCTTATGGTCCTTTATCATTCGGCAAACACTTAGCGGGCCTAGGAAGATGGGAAAGTGGCTTGGGAATACCAGGATCTGGGTTCGATCCCTAGGACCCACATTTAAAAAAGAAAAACCTGAAAAGCTAGTTGTGGTGACTTGCTCTTGTAACCCCAGTGCTGAGGAGGTAGAGACAGAGATCTCGGGCTCACTGGCTAGCCAGCCTGGCCTGCTTGGTGAGAGACCCTGTCCAAAGAAGCAAGGTAGGCAGCAGCTAAGGAATGACATTCCAAGTTGTTCTCTGGGTCTGCATGCACAGGCGTGTACACACACACACACACACACACACAGACTCTCACAAACATGTAGTAGATACCTGCAGCATGTCAAAAGCAGTCTGATGTCACCCTCGGGAGGGCTACCAGTCATCACCTCTGCCCCTCTTGGCATGGGAACAGCAGGCATTTTTGCAATACACTCAAGGACTTCCCAGGAAAGATGAACCACCCTCCCAGGTGGTCCTCTGCAAATGTCCTTGGATGGTGCAGTCTCTGTGTCAGGCTCCCATGAGGCTGGAGAGGGCTCAGAGCTGTCCCTACCCCTGGGGAAATCCTGCCACCATGTTCAACCGTGGGGAAGTTGTCCAGAGCCCAAAGGAACCTGGGGTGCTCTCCCTGAACTTGTGAGACTTGATAGTCTTGTCCCAGTGATGGCCACAGCCATTCATCCTGTCCCTTATCTGTCTGCATGTGTCCTTGAGTATCCCCATCAAGCCATGACATTGTGTCTCTTTGGACCTGGGCCAGCTGTCACAAGAGCCCAAGGTGGCCCTTAACCTGCCTGGTGGTTCCACCTCCTGACATGTCCTGCTTGCTGGCTGGCATACTCCCTGCTGCGAGAAGCCAGGTCACAAAGAAGCAAGGCCAGGAGCCGATGGCTGAGCTGGGTTAACCTCAGGCCCAGCTCCACTGCCTGTGACCTCCTAAGAAGAGCCCAGGCGTGCTACCAAACCATGAGTAATTGTGCTGAGGGGTGTTTTAGGAGCGTGGTTACTCCGAAGATACAAGGGGCACCCTCCATTTGCAGGGAGCCTCCCTCTCTCTTCCCCTCCCTTCTCCCTGCCCATCCCCACCCAGCTCCTTGGGTGGAGTTGATTCTTGTTAGAGTGGCCAGGTCTACAGGGTCTCTCTTTGTGTGGAACCACGAGCTTTTCCCCCTGGCTCCAGAGAATGGTGGCAGGTGGCTGGGGCAAGCATGCAGATTCCGCTGCCCTCGGAGACCCAGGCAAGGGACGTGACTGTTGTGAAGTCTGGGACCTTCCCTTTGAGTGTCTTCTCATGGGGTTGAGGGCAGCTCTGAAGCCCAGGTGGCTTAAGGGAATGGGGAGCAGGCCTGATAGCCATCCTGGGGTGAGGGACAGATTGGTGGAAGCAGAGCCCGGGCCTTGCTGTCTCCTCAGGTTGGCCACAGCGGCAGCACTCACCTGACAGACATGTCTGACCCTGGATCAGTCACTCTCAGAGCCATCTGAAAGATAGGTAGTGACACTCAGCTGGCTGTGTGGATTTTGGCCACCCTGTGGTTATAGATGCTATGTGTCATGGTGTACCGTTTTCCATGGCTTTCTAGAAACTTCTCTGCAGACCTTGTCCAGGGAGACGGGCCCAGCTGTCTACCATGGTGTTCCCAGGTGCAGGTAGCAAGGGTCTGGGACATCCCTTCCTCTGCTTGTATCCTTGGTGGCTGGGCAGGTCAGCAGGTGACAGGGAGTGAGCAAGGCCTAGACCCTCAGAGTGTACCTCCTAATGGGCTCACTGTGACCTAGAATGCTCTTGTTGCCCCTTACCATATGGCCAAGCATGGCACAGGGGTGGGTGGGCACTCTCTCTCATAGATGGTACCTGTGGTGACTTTTTTTTTTTTTTTTTTTTGTTTTGTTTTGTTTGGTTTGGTTTGGTTTTTGGTTTTTCGAGACAGGGTTTCTCTGTGTAGCTTTGTCCCTGTCCTGGAACTCGCTTTGGAGACCAGGCTGGCCTCGAACTCACAGAGATCCTCCTGCATCTGCCTCCCGAGTGCTGGGATTAAAGGTGTGCGCCACCGCAGCCCGGCTCCTGTGGTGATTTTGTATGCTTTGTGTATCTATTTGTTTGTTACAAGTGTCCCAATTTATGGAGGCTCCGGTTATCCCTAGTGGGGGGACTGGGGCTCGGAGAGGCGCTAACTGGTGTGTATCCAGGGTCCAAGTCTGGAATTAAGGCAGGGGAAGAACAGAGGGAACCTGAGTGTTAACCCAAGAGGCTGCATGGGCTTCCCCCACCCCGGATTAGATGGAGAATGCTCTTAAAGAAAAAATTCAAGGTCAGGGGCCCTTGACTATCTGAGCAGGCCTCCCTCTGCCCTCAGATGACCCCACCCTGGTTCCTCCTATCCCATCCTGGCTCCTTCTACCACAGCCTGACTCCTCCTACCCCAGCCTGGCTCCTCCTATCCCAGCCTGGCTCCTCCTACCCCAGCCTGGCTCCTCCTACCCCAGCCTGGCTCCTTCCTTCCTGGCAGCCTCTGTTCCTTCTGCTAGAGTGAGTGCCCTTCCCTGCACCCTGTGTATCTCACGGAAGTCAAGTCCAAGGTCCCCAGGAGCGGTGCAGCCACTGGACACTGACCCAGCAAAGCATGTGGCTCGTCTTTATACATCTCATAAGGATGAGGTGACGGGAGTGCTCAGGCCTTGGGGCTGCCAGAATGTGTGTGGACCCTGACTATACGGGAGAACAAGGGAGACTTTGGAGCAGAGGCGGGACCGGTTACATCCCACATTTTAAGTGGACTCTGTGGGGGCCGCTCAGGTGGCAACAGCCTCCTGACTTCAGTGATGACAGCAAGAGTGTGGGAGCTGCTGGCTCTCTCTGTCTGTGGTTCAGGAAAAACTGGCCCCTGCCCATTGGGACCTCTCTCCCTCCTGTGAGGACGGGGTGGGGGTGGGGGGCAAGCCTGGGCTGTGGAGCAGGTTGGCAAGGAGTTTCATCCCAGCAGGGCTTTCTTCTTGGCTGTGTGACCTTGAGCGACAATCCCTTAACTTCTCTGGGGTCTCTGCCCTTCTCCGCTTCAAAAGATTTTTATTTATTTACATTTATTTGACGTGTGTGTGTGTTGTGCATGCGCGAACGCATGCATGTGTTCATGTGTGCACGTGCATTACAGCACCTCTGTAAGGGAGGATTTGCAGGAGTCATTTCTCTCCTGCCGCCTTGTGCGTCCGGGAGATTCACCCACTGGTCTCTGCCTTTAAATGACGAGCCGAATCATGGCTGGCCCGGTAGGCTGACGGGGAGCTGGATGAGCTGATACTGATACAGCGAGAAAAGCGGGCGGAAGAGAGGCTGGCCGTGCCACAAGTCCTGTGTGGGAGCCCCCACTCACCCATTCCTCAGGTGAACTAACTGAGACACAGCCACGCCTACAAGACCTGACTCAGGCGAGGACAGCAATCAGTAAGACCTCCATGATTCAAGTGCAAGTCGGGCAGAGCCCAGATCGTATGTACCCTTTCGTAGGTCTCAATCGGCTCAGAGAGGGCAACGCGCTTGCCGAGGCCCACACAGCCCTCTGCCCACAGCACTGAGGGTTGGAACTACAAGCCTCGGTTTGGAGAGCTAACTGGGTTCCTCAACATACAGGGGGACCAAGAGTTGATGAGAAGAGCAGGCTGGGGAGTCCTTACGATACACTGGCAAGTGAGGGTTTAATCTGGGGCTGAGTTACACGACACTAAATACCCAGCAGACAGGAGTGTCACCTACAGCATGAGTCGGGTGCAGGCGGCCCACGCCCTCCCCGCTCCCTGCTCGCCCTCTCTGGTGGTGTCATTCTGAGGACCATCCTGTCTCCCTGGCGGCCTTGCCAGCTGGAGGCGAGGCTCCCACTAACCCACACGTCCGTCTGGATCTGCTGTCGGCCCACCGAAGCATCCTCGGGCTGTGATGCCGAGTTACAACCAAATTAAGAACCCTGAGCCATCATCCTCTTTGATTCGCTCTCTCTGCCTTATCAAGTAAATTATTAATGCTCCTGCCCCCCCAGTTAAGCAGATCCTTGCAGCCATTCCGGGTCCTTCTCATTAGAAATAACATCATCTAAAGAAGGGTATTGATTGATTTTTTTTTTCTTCTTCTTAATCTTAGAATCATGGACGTGAACCACATATTTACATGCCATTCCCTTTAACTCGAATTCTTGTGCTTTATTTTTATATTATTGATCTTTTTTTGACACGAATTGCTTTTTGGCCTTGTGTGCATGTTGTAAGCTTTCCACCGCCAAAGGAACGGGCTGCGCCCAGCCGCGAAGAGGAATGGCCCTGGCCGCGTGGCAGGAACATTCCCGCACATTTAACAGCAATTAGTCTACCCTGCTGCCCAGACGCTCATGTATGAAAATTTACAAGCCTTTTAATAGACTGAGCTCTGGGACCGGGCAGGCCTGGCGCCGGGCAGATGAGGCCACCGGGTGTGTGTCCATTGAGCAGCCTGCTCGGTCAGACAGACGGGGGTGGGGATGGCGGTGTGGAAATGGCTTGAAATGTGGACCACTCCTTCCAGCAGGGGCTGTGTGGCCCAGCACACAGTCACACCTTCAGCTGCTCAGCTGATGCTTTATCGCGTGCCTACTGTATGACAGACATGGAGCTAGGTGCTGCAGGCACCCGAGAGTTTCAGGTCCCTCCCACGCCTGGTGCCCAGGATGGAACAGAATGGGCATAAACCCAGGCTCATACAGATCAGAGTTCATGTGGTGGCCCTGCTTGTGGCCAGGTTCCTACATGAACCTCAGTTTCCCTGGCTGTGGGGAATGCACAGCGCCTGCCTTCCCCCCCCCTCCCCCGCCCCCCGGGGGGAGGTGGGAAAGATTCACCAAAATAATGATGCTTGAGACCTGGTTATTCAGCCTGATACCCACTGGATTCTATAGACCTTCCCTGACTTCACCAGAGCAGAATGTTCTAGACTCACAACCAGCCTCACTGGGCACCCCTCCACCCCCGACTTCTCCCTGTTGCCCACAGTGGCTCTCAACACCTTCCCCCTACTTTTCACTAGCTCCACTTAGACCTCATCCAGCAAACATTGACTTGGCACCTGCTGTATACCAGGGTGAGTGGCCAGCTACAGTGTGCATGTGTGTAGGTGATATGTGGGAGCATGTTATGTGGAGAATCTCACTGGGATCTGGGGCTTGCCAGTTAGGCTAGGCTGGCCAGCAGGTGGGCAGCTGAGATCTGCAGGGCTCAGCCTCCCCGGCGCTGGGATTACAGCTGTGTGCTATCAGCTTTTTTTATTTCTTTAGATGTGGGTTCTTGACATCAAACTCTGGTCCTCACGCTTGCAAGGGAGTACTGGCTGAGCCATCTCCTCAGTCCCTGAAGTCACCTCTCCTGCCCCTGTGGCACTATGGCCTCCTGGGTGACAGGTAGACACTGGCCGTAATGCTGACCAACAGAGCTCACTGAGGTTCGTGTAGCCTAGATGGGGTAATGAAAGACTAAACAGGCCTGTGGGCCTACCGTGTGCAGACCCCAGTGAGGACTCTAGGGATACTGTAGGGGACCAGATGCAGCCTCCATGGGTCAAATTTCCCACCACTGTGACAGATAACCTGAGAAAAACAGGGAGGAAAGATTATTGGGGCCCAGGGTTTCGGAGGCCTCTGTCTGTGGTCACATGACCCTACCTTTCTGGACTGAGCCAATATCGTGCGGGAAGGGGATGGTGGAGCAGGTGCTCACCTCGTGGCAGCCAGGAAGCAGAAAGACAGACAGAGAATGGCAGGAGTAAGATACACCTTATAGAGACCAGGTAGCTATGAACCAGCCAGTGGGTGAATCCACAGACTAGGTCAGAGTCCTTCTCATCCAGTCGCTTCTCCAGGTCCCGCCTTGGAGTCCTGCAGCACCCTAGATCTTCCTCTCTGAACCTAATGGGCGCTCAGCACACAGTGCAGGGCACACATGCTCACATTGCACATCTGATTAGCCAAGAGGCCCCACGTTCCCAGGGCACCCTGGCTCCCAACCACCAGGCCTGGCCCCCCACCCGCTTGCTCCTGATGTGTGACCCCATGTCTTCTCTTGTGGGGTGGACTTGGGATCCGCAGTAGCTCAAACTGAGAATTAGGAGAGGCATGGGGGAGCTGAGGCAGCCGGGGTGCATGCCCAGCACCCCTAAAAGCAAAGGAAGGCCAGCGTGAGAAGGTCTGAGATTGCAGTGGCCATGACCACAGTGAAAGGGAATGTGACCCTGGAACTGATGGATGGTGCTGATGCTGCCAGGGCTGAATACACCGCACCCCAAAAAGCCCCATTCTTGCCTGACTTTCATCTGACACAGAAGACTGGACATAATGACCCCTGGGTCATAGTCAGAATGGGGACTTGCACCCTGACCCCTAAGTACAGGTACAGGAGTCAGGTCCTTCCTGCGTTGGGAGTCCTCAGTGAGGGGAACACCAGACGGGCTCCCCAGATATCTCCTGTCGCAGACCAACCTTCCTACCGCCCTAAGCAGGAGGCATAGGGCCCAGAGAAGCTGAGGAACCTACCCAAGGTCACACAGCCAGGAGTAAAAAGGTCCCGGATCCCATCAACTCACCTCCAGCCTCAGTCTCCCATTCTGTGAAGTGGCTTCCCCACCTTATTTATCCCATGCCAGTTGGGCTGGAAGGCTGACAGGATCACACTTTGTGAACTCTAGGAGAATTCGGAGGTGGACTGCCCAATCTCATGTGCTAACTGCCCACCTTCATGGCCCAGGGTGTCTTCTAGGGCTTTAACACTGGGTCCTGAGCTGGGGGGTGGGGTGGGGGGTGGCACATGCCTCTAATCCTAGCACTGGGGAGCCAGAGTAGGTGGATCTCTGAGGTGGGCTGAGCATCCTGCACCTCAGTTCAGCCAGGTCTGCCTGTGTAGGTGGCTCTGCATGGACCTGCGTCTGGTTCTGTGAGCTCAAAGATGTCTCTGGACTGCAGGCCACAGGCTTTGATTCAGAAGGACCCAGCTGGCATGGTGACACACGTGTGTCATCGCAGCACTCAGGATGCTAGGGATGGAGGATTGGGAGTTCAAGGTCAGCCTGTGCCACAGAGTAAGACAGTAACTACGTCATCGTGAGTCAAGGGTGCCCCTCCCTGCCCCTTTCTTGAGCTCCGAGCTCTTCACTAACTTTGTATTTTGGGATTCTTCTCTTTGGTGGTTACAAAAGCCTAGGTTCAATCCCCAGTACTTGGGAGAGAGACAAAAGGATCAGTTCAAAGTCAGCCTTGGCTACATAATAAATTCAAAGCTAGCCTGGGCTATATGAGAAACTGACTCAATAATAATAACAATATAATTTTTCAGTTGTCTAAAGCCTCACCTAGCATCCAGAACCACTCAGGACAGAGAAGGGTGGTGGTGCTGGGCTTCTGAGCCTTTACACATCTTGTTCCTTTGCCCCAAAAATGCTTTTCCTCCCCCACCTCCATATGTAAATGTCCACGTGTCCTGCAAGGTCCACCCAGTGGCCCTGGAGTGAGAGTCTGTGACTGTCTGGCCTGAATGGACACATGGTTCTTCCTTCACCTGCTGCTGCTGAGAACCACGTGATCAGCCCCTCTGCTTCCCTCCAGGGCTGACCTCATACAGTACCCACCCCCCACGCCCCACTACAACCCCCTGACAACTTGCTAGATTGGATTCCAGACCCCTAAGGCATCCGTGTGAGACTCAGTGGTCCACCCTGCCTTCCTTCCTTCCTTCCACCCTCGCTTCCCTTTTATAAATACATCCTTGATCACCCACTCTCTGCCCCGGGGCATTTGTGCTAGCTCCACCTGCATTACCCGGTTGCCAGACGCTTTGCCCTCCACAGGCGAGGCGTTCAGCCTGGGCACTGTGAGGTTCTGGGTCAGGTGGCTCTTTGTCACAGACTGGCCTCTGCCTGGGACGGTGTTCAGCAGCCTGGCTAGGATGTCCCCACTAATCGGCCCATAGCACCTCCCTCGGTGACAGCCAGAGACAGCTCAGGTGTCGCCAGGCTTCTGCGCGACACCTGCAGCTCCTCCAGAGCTCTGGTCACATGTCACTCCTACCGGGAAACCACTAAGCTAAGACTCCTTGTCCCTTCCCCAGAGCTTGGTACAGTCTCTCATTGTATCTGTTTCCTGAATTGTTCAGATGCTGAAGACACACACAGGGTAGACTCCTGTGCTCCCCAGTCCCTCATAGCCCCCACTCAACAGGAGCTGGGGGAGCGTTGATAAAGTATGAATTGACATGTGATTGGATTGGCAAACACGGTTCTTGGTGTTTCTGTTCCAGACAGCATTCTGAGTGGTCTGTGGTTCCTAGTCATTCCCTGTGACCTTCCTAAGCTAGGGACTGTCATTGTCAATGTTTTACAATACAGGCAAGACAGGAACACGAAGGGGTTAGCGACCTGCCCAGAGCCACACAGCTGCTTCTAATTGGCAACCCTGCCTTTTAAGTATGATTTATTGAGCACTTACTATGTGCCAGATCCTAGGGATAAAGTGTAGAGGGGGAGAAATGCAACCCTAGGTGGTTACACATGTGTGTACACACATATGTACACGTGCACACATATGGAAAAGTGTCTCCTTTTCCAGTCAGAGATCCCCACACATTGAGTAGAGTCACACAGCCAGCAGGTGGCACAGTCCTTCTTCCGGGCCTTGTATGCTTCCCACTACGCACCCTGTGCACAGGGCAGGGACATTTTAACAATCTAGCCAGTCAATTATAATAATATTTTTCTCTCCAAATGTTTAAAGGGGGGGGGTTGGCATGCTAAGGTATAATCATGGCTCAGAGGCCGAGCTGACATTAGTTATTAATTAGGCCATTATGCATTCCACGGTGATAATTGCTTTGCTGTGGAGTCACCAAGCATGAAACGGACCCAGCGAAGAAATGCAATCTATCAATCCTTGGAGCCGCAGCTCAGTTGCTCACCTTGAGCCGGTACCTCAGCAGGAGACAAAAAGAAATTAATGATGCTGGGGATAGGCAATAGCAAGCCAGACCCTTCCCTCATCCCAGCCCCGGGAGGGTTCACCACCTGGTCCCAGGGACGGCATTGAAACCAAGTGAAAATAAATGGCCATTTATCTTGGGGACATCTTCCCCTGCCTTCGCTTTCCCACCTTGTCACTTGTGGGGAGACGCTGTCACCATCTTGGCAGTGATGAGCGAGGGACTGTCAGGGGCGGCCTCCCCGCCTCTGTTCTACCTCCACCCAGGTTCCAGCCCTGCCCTTGGTGGATGGGAAACGAACCCCCGTTCTGCTCTGAGGCCTGGGGTGGGAAGTGTCAGGTAGCCGACACCGCCAGAGTCCAATCTTAGCACAGGCAACGGAGATCTCTGAGGGCGAGCGTGCGCACTGAGACCCATCGGATGGCGGCTGTCACATCTGTGGAGCATCCACCATGGTTAGACGTAGCTATTGGTGTTTGGTTTCTTGGTGGTTGGTCCTGCGCTGCGTGTTTTACAGAGGAAGGTTGGCTGGGATGATTCGATGTCGGTCCCACAGCTGATGGTGTGGTTGGGATTCGAACCCAGGCTCCCGAGAGGTGAGGAAGCAGAGGTGGGCTCCCAGAGGGCAGGGCAAAGCAAACAGAGCCGTCCAGAATCAAGGCAGGCATAGGTCTCCTGATGCCCATCTCCAGGCCAGCTTCCTCGGCTTCCAGACACTTCTGGATGGACCAGCTCCCATGTCAGCTAAGAAGCATGAGTCGTCCAGGTCTGAGCTCAGCCTCCCAAGGTAACCAATGTCCCTGGCTCAGCTTGAGGCCTGCGTGGCCCATCAGCCTCACCCAACCAGCTAAAGAACAGAAGTCAACCTCCATGCAAATATGACGTCCCCGGTTACCTCAGAGAAAGAGGAAGCCTGCAGAGCAGGGCCTGCCTGGCCCTCAGCCTCTTATCAATTGTGTCTGGCTGGCATAAAAGCCCCTGAACAATTGGATGAGGGTCTTTGATGACCTCCGTATTTCCCCCACCGCTCCCCCTCCTCCTACTAGCTACTTCCCGAAGGCATTGGGGGTGTCGCTCCCTGCAGGAAAGAAATGAGGGGGATTCTGTCAGCAGAGTGACAGGCACATTCCATCTCAGGGATCGGAGAGCTGTGAGGGGAGTGGATATCACCTGACCCCCACAGAAACACTTGGACAGAGACCGGAAGTTGGAGGCAGCCACCCTGGTGGCCTGTCAAGCCTATAGTCTCAGCACGTGAGAAGGTTTGCTGTGAGTTCAAGGCCAGCCAGGGGCTCGAGAGATGGCTCAGCGGTTAAGAGTACTGGCTGCTCTTGCAGAGAGGAGCTGGGTTCAGTTCCCAGAACCTCACCACTGTCTGTGACTCCAGCTCCAGGGGAATCTGACATCTTCTTCTGGCCTCTGCAAGTGCTGGATTCACACACAAGCACATGCGCACACAGGGCCCCTTGGAAAGGCCCACCTACCAAGGAGCTCTGGCCAGTGACCGAGTTCATTTCCAAACAAGATAGCATTGGATACTGGACGACGCCTCCTCACATCTGCCCTGTCTCTCGGCTTCTCCAACCCAAGGTCCCATCCCTGGCCAGCCCCAGACAGTTCCCATCAACTCGGCCATGTTCCTGGCGCTTTGGCGACTTGGCCTTCCTCTGCACTGCATGGTAGGTAGTCTCAGGGGCAGACTCCTCCCAGCGGGAAGGAGGGACTTCCAGGTCTGAAGTCACCCTGTTAGCTACGAAGTAGGAAAACCCTGCGATGGGGGCAACAGGGAGGAGACTGTTTTCCCCCATGGGCTTCCTTCTTTGGCTGGGCACAGACGTCATTATTCATCATTTCGGCAAATATTTATCGGACTTCTCCGACATGCCAGATGCTGTCCTGAGCACTGAGCAAAACATTCTGTGTGGATGTACAGATCGATGGCCATGTCACCTGCTGTCTGTAGAGGCCCTGCTCACTTTGATGCTGGGCCAACCTCTCTGTCCATCCAAACCAGATATTGGGCTCTTTGGTTAAGCCTTTGATTGGATACAGGGTCTCATGTAGCCCAGGCTAGCCTTAAACTCCTGATCCTCCTGCCTCCACTTCCCGAGTCCTGGGATCACAGGTGTGCCCCATCACACCCAAACCAAGACTCTTGACAGCTGAGTGACTTCTAAGGCACAACAGCAAGTAAGTCATGGAGAGAACCTTCTGGGCGGGGGCAGCTGTATGTAAGTGAGTCACAGACCATGGGCTGAATTCTGAGCTCGCTGCCTGCCCTGATATATAAAGCTTTATTAGAATACAGCCTCCTTTGCATATGGCCACCCACCATTTTTGCAGGCACAGGGCGGAGCTCAGCCGCTGCCACAGAGACCAATAGTATATAAGGCCGAAGCGCAGAAAATATTTACTCCCGCTAGAGCTGGGCACCTCCGCTGTGCCCCCGTGTGACTGAGGTTCTCCCAGGGCTTCCTCCAGCCGCTCCGCAGAGACCTTCCAAAGATCACAGCTATATTTAAAAGCCCGGGGAGGACGGCGCTTTGATGGCATTTGCGTGGCCGCTATTCCTTAAAGGGCACCCATGTTCCTTCCGCTTCGCTCTTCTGGGCTGGCATTTTGGAGAATGTGCCAGAGTGGCATTGAGAGGAGAGAGTACTGCCACCTGGGGCTCGCTCTCTCTCTCTCTCTCTCACTCACTCACTCACTCACTCACTCACTTGCTGGCTTCCCAGGGCAAGGCCATTGTGTATGTAGCTGAGAGGACTTGGGTTCACTAAGCCAGCGTGGGCCAGCAGGTGTGATATGGAACCCACGAGGGACAGCTCACGGCCCAGAGGGTACCTGTGACCCAGAGCAGGCAGGGGGTCCTTGGCATCTCTGGCTCTGTGCCCTCACCCTTGTCTAGAGGTTCTGGCAGCATCCACCTCTCACGTGCCCCTGGGACCCTAACCCACCCTTGCGACCCTTTGGCTATGCCTTGGCCAACCTTACCTCATACTTAAAGGCGGCAAGCATGTGGCAGGGCTCCAGGGTTGAGCACTTGTCTAGCAGGTGCAGAGGCCCTGGGCTGCATTCTTAGCATGGCAAGCCAACGTGAAACAGCAAATAAAACTTGTCCTTTAACTGCTTGTCTCGGGGCACACCTGCTAAGCCTTGGCATCCCCGCGCTCTAGGTGGGGAAGCTGAGGTACAGGAACACTGACATTGATTCTCTCAGCTGTACACACACACACACACACACACACACACACCCCGCATGCACATCATGGAGGATGCCGGGCTCCACGCCGCAGCTCTGCCTCTCTCTGAGGAGCTCCACCCATCCCCTTCCTCACCTCACAGCCGAGGTACACATGTCTGGAGAGACTACAGGGGGACCACACAGCTGGGGACTGCTGTTTACATCTTAGTAGCACAGACAGACCTGACTCCAAAACCCCACCTTCTCTCCAGCCCTCCCTTGAATCCCTACACCTTTATTAAGCGCCAGCTGCATGCATGCCCAGTGCTTTCTCCTGGCCTCCCGCCTGGCCCTGCCTCTCCTCAGAGCCAGTGACCCTTCCACCTCACTGGGACATGGCTTCCATAGGGTCATCTGGGCGCCCAGAGGCTTTCGGGATGGGGACTGAGGTATTAAGAGGGTTTGCTGCGGCTTGGGGACGCATCTAGCAGGGTGTGTGAGGTAGCCGGCGAAACAAAGGGTCCCAGCCCTTTGTCACCCAGCCGCACCTTTGGGGACAAGGGGTGTAGAAGCCTGGTGACCGCGAGGAACGTGCAGGGGTACAGACCAGAAGTGAAAATGGTTCTCGTGCCGTCGCGCCACGCCTGGGATGGGGCCACCTCAGCTCTGGCCAGTCTGAACAGATGGCCCAGATGGTCCCAGGTGGCCACTGTCGAGGGAAGCGTGGGCCCCGGGTGGCCAGATCCTCCTCCTCCCCAGGGAAGCTGGCAGTTTGGCACTCTTCTGGTTTCAAAGTCCTGGCTCCCTCTAGATGCACGTATTTACATATTCTGGTCCTTTCTGGGGTATCATTTACATACCACAGTCAAATGTGCAAATCCGGAGTGTCTGGCTTGATGGGTTCTGACAGCTCCAATATTTTTTAAACACTGGAGTGTCCAAGAAAATAGGATCGCAGGGCGGCTCCCGCCCACCCTTCATGGCCTTCTCGGCTGTCACGTGCCACGCACAATCTCATGAGCCGGGGCAGGACCCGCGAGCACACGCGGACTTGTACATGCCCAGCAGCACACGTGACAGCGGGGTCGAGCCTGGCCGTGGGGAGATAGAGGTAACTTAATGCCTGCCACTCACTGCTCATAGCAAGGGCATGGGCTCTGGGGTCTGGTTGCGAGTTCCGTTTCTGCTCCTGGCTGTGTGGCTTTTCGCTGCTTGCACTGCCTCTCTGAACGCTAGTTCTCGCTGTTGTGAACATGGGGAATATGGCGCTGACCTCCTAGGACTCTGGTCCAGGTTAAGGAGGTCCATGTAACGAGGCCTTAGCTAAACTCGGGATGCAGGATAAAATTTTGAGACATGGTCTTTTAGTGTGTAGACTTTTTTGTTTGTTCTTTGTTTTTTTTTTAATTAGAGTGGTTTGAGGTTGAAAGAGAACTAGAACCAGGACTTCGAGGCTTCCGCATATCCCAGTGCCCACTGTAAGCTTTTCACGGCAGTTGCCACGCTGATGAGCCCTACCGAGCTACGTGGCACTGAGTGGCACTCTTGACACTGTAGGTCAGGCAGGTGCGTGACACTGGAAAGCCCATCTTACGCCGCTGGAGGACAGACAGTGTGGAAGTAAGCTGGCCATGGGTTTAGCACACCCACCATGGAAGCCGCCATCATCCACTTAGGTTGCTGGGGGTCACGTAAATTCCAGCCCCCCGTTCCCTGCCACACAACTAGCTCTGCGTCTAAAGTCACCCTCTGCCTTTAGTCCTCCTGTGTTGCTTCAAGTCACTGTCTCAGCCTCTCTGGACCTCTCACACAGGGACCATCTCTCACCCCAGGGCTGCCCCACGGAGCCTTTGGAGGCTCCGAGGAGCTACTTACCGCGAGAAGTCTTTGTGCGCTATAAAATTGCAAGGTGTTATGATTATAATTCTATTCAGAAAAACAATGTTCGGCATGGGGGTGCGGTGGGGATGGACGGCACAGGACTAGCCCGAGGCTGGGCAAGAAGTGACGGTTGTCTGTGAATTGACCCTCCTGGGGTGAGGTGGTCACCTGTGGATGCAGGAGTGGCCACTTGAGCTGTTAAAGTGGCAGGGCCACCAGGCCCGTGCCAATTGGCACTGAGTCACGTTTGTCCAACCAACGGCACCCAAACAGGGCGACAGGTCTTGGATGCTTCTCAGCACCCTTGACAAGGACTCCTGCTTCACCCTTGACCACAGACTAGCACAGCAGGAAGCCATCACCGCCCTCCTATCTAGACACAGCCCTGAGGAATTCCCGGCTCCTTCTCCCAGCCCAGGGCTGCTTTCTTTCTTTCCTTCTTTTTATTTCTCTTCTCCTCTCTTCTCTTCTCCTCTTTCTTTCTTTCTTTCTTTTTTTTTTTATTACCCCCAAAGCAAAATTTATTTGTAAGGTACTAAAGGAAGCCTCCTATCTCTTTTATGCCAGCAGCCCTCGGCAGAGAAGTGAAATCGTGTATTTCGCTGCTAAAAAAAGCCCCGACTTATACAATTTTAACAATAGAAAAATGATCTTTGCGCTCCGGTGCGTGGAGGCTTGGAGGAGAACCGGCGGTATTCAGGTGGCTGGCGCATTACAAATGAGCCGTTCGCCTTTGTTTTGAGTGACAGGCAATTTAAATGCAGTCTTATATGGAGGCCAGGGGATTTTTTTTTTCCACCCCAGAAGGGGGGTTGGTGGGGGAGGGGGAGAGTGTAAAAAAGGTGGGAGGAGCAAGAAGAACCGAGGGACTCTGGCTCCCCCGCCCCGAGGAGTTGAGAAGTCCAGCTCGAGCTGTTTAATTAGGAAAGCGGGAGTTCCTGGTCGGAGTAATTGGTGACTACAGCGTAGCTAATAGTGGCCATCGCCTAGCCTGCTGAGTGCCATGGGAGTGTACCTCGCTGGGTCCCCAGAGCCTGGCATAAACAAATTGGGGGCCACATTGTGTTGCCTGAAGAAGTGTTCTTAGCGCCAACATTTGAAAACACGGGCCCTCTGCTTTATCTTTAACCTGGGGCCAATAAATGTGGTAATAAAATTTCCCGTGGTTCCCCCAGCCCCAGCAGACGTCCTTCTCGGGCCGGGAGGGGGTACAGAGGGATGCGGAAACAAGTGCTGACTACTGTCTGCCTGGGTGGTTGGAATTAATGCACCCAAGTTAGGAAGGGCCTCCTAGGGCGGGGAAGACAGTTCAGTGGCTAAAGAGCGCTTGCCGTGGAAGCGTGAGGAGCCGGGTTCGAATCTCTAGCACCCATGTCAAATCCAGATGTGGAAGCGTAGACTGGAGGAACGCCACTTGGCCAGATTTTAACCCCCAGCAGGCAAGAGCCACATAGATGGTTGCAACAGGACCTCCCTCTCCTGAATTCACTGCCGGGGTCCTGTGCCACGTAAGTACCGTACAATTGCTGCTTCTAACAGTGAACTTCTGTAGGGCGTGTGGCTGGCCACTGCTGTCTCCGTGTTGCCCGTGTGCCCTCCAGATCGCTGCTGTCACAAGCCCAGCCTAGATACTTCCACCCTTCCCTGTGACCAGGCATGGCCATGACCCAGACACACAGACTTCCTCCTGCCGAGCTGTCCAGTCAAGGCCTGTGGGTTAAGGGTACTGGAATGGCCACTTCTAAGTGGTCAGTGGTGCATGGATGGTGGCGAGTGTGTGTATTGGACAGCTCAGCTCTCGGGGACATTATAGGAAGACAGTCAGAGACATAAAGACGCCACTACAAACTGGTGGGCACCGTGGTGGGAAGGGGGTGGGGGTCGTGGGTGAGGCTGGAGTAGCTGACAAGGACTCAGCCAGCCCTTGTCCCCACATCTGCTTTCACAATTCATGGGAACACTCTCACCCTCCTGCAGACCCCAGCCAGGACCGTGTTCAGCACAGATGGCTGGGGACTGGGATATCTGATACATATATTCGTATCGGATGGGTGGTGAATGGTGTCATTTCTTGTGGCTTCCATGAACCATGTGTCAGCAAGGCAACAGCTTCTAACTTCAAGCAGCTGCAGGACCCTGGGGAGTCAAAATGACCCCCCCCCAGCCTGGGACTCTTGCTTTCTCGGGGACAAAGGGCACCCGATTCCTCGTCTCCACGGTCAGACGATGGTGGAGGTAACTTGGTGACTTGCTGTATCTTTGAAGACGGGTGTTCACTAACAAGAGTCTGTGGTTTGCCTCAGCATTTTACCGTCGTTACCAGCCTCTTGGGGATGCTCCCGAACTCACTGCCTCCCAACACTGCCAAGATACCTGGTATTTCACCGCCCCGCCCTGCTGGGGCACCCTTCCGCTTGGAATAGTCTGTCTTGGAAGGATGGCAATCCTCCTGTGTTGGGTGACTCCATTTTCGCATGCTTCCTTTCCCTTCCCCAGCACACTTCCCTTCTCGGGGAGAGATGGGGATTCGCCAAGTCCCACCACCAAACTGGGTCAGCCTCCCTCTACTTCCAGCCTCCGCCAGTCCCCCGACTCGCTACCCCCTGCTTTTCCTTCCAAACATTTACTGCTTGTAATTAACAGATCACCTGGGGAATTGCCTCAAGGTCCATGTCCCCACCGGTTATGACTATTCTTAGTCCTGGGTACTGGGTACTGGGAACATCACAGGGACTCTTGGGAAATGTTGGTTGAATGAATAAAAGACTGTCGCCCTAGAAGGTCAGCGACCGGGAGTCTCTTCTCGGGAGCACAATGAGGGTGAAGGTGTTGTAGTCACTGGCCTTTGAAGCCCGTGTTCTCTCCACTTCGCTAACGTGACTCCTCCTAGTCTGCAAGGCCTCTGTGGACCATCTCTGTCAGACAGAAACCTGATGATCACAGACAGACTCTGACACTTTCTGGTAACCACGTTGTGAAATAGTAAAAAGTGACCACGCATCATCACTTCAGAGTGCAGCTCCGTTGTTAAAATGGTGGGGAGCTATGCTGTCCTTTTTTTTTTTTTAATGCTAACTAAGGCTTTGAAATCCTGTGTGTATTTCACATTCATTACACGTTTTGATTTGGACTTCCCATGGTTCAGTTGGTCAGGAGCCACACGTGGCTTTGGCAGTCATAGTGGACAGTGTAGCAGTCATATTGGGTATCATGGCAGCCACATTGGGTATCATGGCAGCCACATTGGGTAGCATGGCAGCCATGTTGGGCAGCATGGCAGCCATGTTGAACAGTGTGAATCTCTGTATTGGATGTGTTTTTCAGATTCTCGTCCTCTTGGTGCACTGGTTTGCGTAGCAAGGCAGGTCTTTTCTTAGGTTCTTTTTGTGAAACACCAGAGAGACAAACACAATTGAGATTCTCACTCCGGGAACTGGCAGAGTCAAGGCGGAAATTGGACACCCTTGGCAGTAAACGTATCTGTGAGGCCTCAAGCATGCCCACAGCTAAAACCCTGGATCTCTAGGACCTTTTGAAGGAGTTTCTGTGTTATTAGCTCCCCCCTAACCCCGCTGCCGCCGCCGCCGCCGCCGCCGCCCGCCTTTTACAAATGGGGAAATAGAGGTTCGAGGATTTAAACGAATTTGTGTTCAGCTATCCCATTCTAGAACTGGGGTTTGAAATCCTGGTGTCCACCTCTCTGGACAGGTTGTCTCAGAAATGGCCTCTGCCATTGGGAAACAAAAGAGCCCCTGACAACATTTTGTTTGGGAAATAGGGTTGGTGCCATGCACTCAATTTGTTTATTTGGTAAATGGCAT